>CAJUYH010001056.1:70463-123824 GCA_910591685.1 Galerucella tenella
ATTCTAGAATTTCGTTGTTAGCGCAGACGAAATTAATAAATAATAAAAAAAATTACTAGTCTCAAATGTCGTCGTCTGATGAGGATGAAGTAGTAATAATGTGGCAGTATAGGCGAAGGAGAAATAGGAAACGAAGACGATATTGGATTCATCCTTCCTTTCAAGTACTAAAGAATAATAAATACTAAAAAACGGTAATTAACTATATAAAAAAGCACACCTATATTTTGAATGTTGACAACAAATAGGCAATTTATATTGAATTTCAACACGCACGCCGTGTCGCTAGCAACATAGATTGCTCTGGACAGGCGATACCGATATCACGTTGTGTCGGTGTACGAACCCCGATATGTGAATATGTGAAATACGTATCGACAATATTATCGCTTATTGCTTGTTGCCTGTTGCTAGTTGCGTATTGCTTTGGTATGCGAGCCGCCTAAGACTAAATATTGCAACCAAGTAGCAATGATTGCTAGTAAGTCATGGAAAGTAGCCAAAAAATAGAGTTAATGACTTTAATGCCAAAAAAATGAATAGCCAAATTGGAATTTAGTGTGGTCAAGTGCTTCAATTAGTGCCATTTATAAGCAATACTATAAAGTTTTGTATTGGAATTAATTTGGATTTTAAATGGAAATTAATTTCAAAAAAAAACACAGTATTGCTAACCTAAATATGATTGTAAATCTCAATTCAGTTGAAAGGTTTCATGATATTTCAGAAATCATTATAGAACATGGAGAAAAAGATTGGAATAAAAATGAATGGAAAATTACAAAACTACGGAAATTTGGACGAACAGGTGCGTTTTACAGGCGTGTACATAAAATTAGTAACGCAGCTAAAAGTTACAACTAAATAACGATAGACACAGAAGATCACCTTCCTGGTTCTTGGACCACGTCTCTTTATTGGCCTTGCCGTGGGACTCTTTCTTAACAGGCTAATATCACTACGTCCTGGTAGAAAATTTGTTGACAATCTATTACTCAAAACATAACTTCACAATAATCTTCTTTTTCTTCAACTTTACAATTCTGAAAGCTTTCACAAAGCAATACAAACAGCTATCTAGCTTTTAATTCCATAAAGCTTCGTATTGGCATAGAAAAATGCTTATTAAATACAATAAAGACATTGCCGAACCGCTTTCTCACGATAATGAGCAATGTTGTCATAGTTTTTATATTTATATATCTATTGATAAGTATATGATACTATTTTTATATATAGAATATGCAAATATCTGGTTCAGAATATTATTTGTTTTCAAACTGGGATACAAATTTCAGAAAATCTGGGAAAGATAAATCAATTTAATCCCTCACATATAATATTATCAATCAATCCAACTGAAAATACTATGGAAAAGTTTAATTTCAATTGGATATATATAATTCATTGATAGGTATCAAAATTGAATATGACAACACCGTAATTCATGATGAAATAATTTAATTTATAAAGTATATTTTGCTCACAGTTATCACTGGCAACTCTGTTTTCAGGAAGTATTTAATTCACAATTTACAGAAAATTAAGGTTTGCAGAGATTTATAATGGTTCACAATGATATTTTCCAGTTTCAAAAACAATAATAATTTTCTTAATATAAAATATATTGAAGGAAAGATCTCTGCCATCACAGTTGACGATGCTTGTTTTTGTGAACACTTACATAACTGTTGGCATAAATTTCCAATATTTATCCAAAACAAAACTTCATTACATTCTCACGAGAAATGTTTAACTGATCATTCAAAGTGTTGAAAGACTAAACGACTGCTTCTTTATATCGCTTTGACAGCCAATGTTGGCAATCAAATCTAATAAAATGCTCTTTTGGTGCCAATTTATGGCCATTTAGGCCTACAGGTTGAATAGCTAATAAGCTATCAAATCTACTTCAAGGCCAAACCGCGCGCTCCCTTTAGGCAGCGATTAGGTAATGAATGCTACATGTAGAAGCTTTAGTGGACAGTTTCAATTGCCTATTAGCTTCAAGAGTGACACAAAAGTCGATTTCAAATCTACTTCGATGCTTATTGTGTTACTTGGGTATATATAGAGGAAAGGAATTTTTGTGGAATGTTAATGGGGAGGAATTCCATTTCACAAAAATTGTGTATCTTGCTTTATTGAGTCTAAATTTTATTCACATTGCAATGTAGATATATGAATGAAATTTTTAAACTGGTTCCTTAGATAATTGGATGATCCAGCTTATTCCTTGTTATTCCTCCATTTCACTATTTTATTTCAGATAGGTAGTGATGCGAATCAATTTTATTTGCAAAATGAATAAACATAATAATAGCGATGAAATCACACAGCAGACTGCGTATTCTCTCTAGTCAATACAGGATTGTGTTGGTTTCGAGACTAAACTGATACTTATACCTACCACGAGAGCACATGTGATTTCAAATGGAGCCTGAGACTATAGTGAAAACTTTCTGTCGATAATTTATCTCAAAAGAACACAGAATTAATTTGCCCCGTATAAGAAAAACACTATTATCCAAGGTGTATCTAAAGGAAACCAATATGTAAATATAGATTATACATGGATAAAAAATGAATAATTTGAAAGTTTTTCGAATCACTAACATGCATCAGAAGTCTCAACAAAAAATTGAACAATTAGACAAAAGCTATATTTTATCGTTACTACCAAATCATTGTAGGTACAGGTATTTACTAATTTTACTTACACTTCACACTATCGAGTGGATTCTTAGTCTATTACGGTGGTCTTATTTTACTTTGTCTCTCACCAATACTAACCTCATGGTATGATCACTTTGAAAGTTCTAAATTTAACTCCTTCAGAAATTTGTCAAATCCCGATCTCATAATGCCATTCTCCCATACCCTGTACAATCCTTCGAATAATTTCATAGTTTTAAACGCGCTTTGAATGTTCCAGTCTTTCCGTTGGTAATCCAGTAAGATTTTCCAATAAAAAATTAATTTTTTGCGACATTTGCCAAAATTTTCAGAACTGCAGTGCTTAAATCCACCTAAACGAAAATCTAATTCATTCTTCGGTAGTAGCTGCGGAATTAAAATAATTTGTCAAAGTTTGGCAGGATAAAACAAATCGAGGAAAATGCTTTGGGTCCGAGGGTAGCTGCGAGAAACTTCTGATAGCATCGGGCAATTCGTATTTTCCAATAAGAGATTCTCATTGGAATACAGCGAATCACAAATTAGAATGCAAAAGGAATCGATCGATCCGTTGAGACACGACGAGCTATACCTATTCTAATTGCAGGAACAATTCAAAAACATATGAAAAGTGGCAAGTAGTTTGAGTCGATACAATAAAATGTAATAATAATAATAAATTTTAAGTTCGTTATAAAGAGGTCAGGCTCGACAATATTCCGAGTGTCTGTCTATTAGCCCTAAGCCTAGCCTAGCCTTAGTCTGAGAGAAAGTGAACAATAATAATAACAATAATAGGTGAAGATTACTACCAACAAGGACTAGGCAACTGTACACTTAAGACGATAATAATAATAAAATTTTGGATAATACCATTAGTGTGATACAGCTCAGTAGGTCTGTTATCAAAAAAGGTACCCAAAAAAGTTATTGAAGGATATTGTGGATAACTTTAAACTTTATATTCTAAAAAAAGTTCCAATGTTACTGAGTGTTCCATAACTTGGTGACCGATAGATAGATAGATAGACTAAGCGTTGGAAATAACAAAAAAAGAGAAAAAAAAAGTTTTAGTTGAAATTTGTCAGAAAAAATTCTAAGAAATTATAAAAAACATACTGATGTAGTAGTTGTTTAATTTTTCTTTTAAATTTTTTGTTTGTAAGATTTTTCAAATCTGAAGGTAAATGGTTATATACTTTAATAATATAAAGGACCATTTCGAGTACGACTATATTTATAGTTTGGAGGTATTATGTCTTGTTTTCGAGTGGGATATTTATGTCTGTCATTTGGGGTAAGAAGTTCATTTTGATGCTTGTGAATATAAGTGTTTGTCATGGTCATTATTCTATTTTCTTTATTAAAGAATGGTCTACAAGAAGTTCTAGAAGTTGAAAAGCGCTCTAATTGCTCTTTTTGAGCCATGAATACGGAGCCTGCGGATACAGCAGTCTCCCAAAATTCAATACCATATTGCATTATACTATGAAATTGAGCGAAATAGACCGTTTTTGCTACAAATATGTTTTTCTCCGATTGGCAGCAAATATTAATTTTGCTGACACATATCAATAAGCTGCCTGCCTAGGCAGGTGATCTCCTTACATGAAGAACAGTGGTTGTTAGAGTACCGCTTCTCACATGGGGACCGTCGTGTCCTGAAACTAACTGGTTTTGGTTCGCACCGAGGTATTTAATTTCTCAGATAAATATAAAAGCATTTCCCCTATCTACCACCTAAAGAAGCGCCCGACAAGGAACCAGCACATCCTACGTGATTATTATTATTATTATTATTATTAAGGGCAGAATAATTGCCTTTACAGCAAACTAGAGCCTCGGAGCTGACACACAACCCTTTTTTAATGCTGTAGACCTACTTTCTCCGCAATTTCGTTTAGTAGTAGCTCAATATGTTTTGTGGGCCATGCCAAAGTCTCGATTTAAAGGTCATCAGCAAAAACTAGACAATCCACTTTAATATTCGTTAATTTTCGGAAAATAAAACTTCCCATTTCTTACTGCTACCCTATTATTAACAACAACCACGCACACAATACAAGTTTTAGTAGCAAACGACTGTAGCGACGTATTATAGACGTTCTTCATATTTCTCAGATACTTATCAATATTTATTGGACATATATTTCTATATAAGGTCAACGCCGACCCTTGTTTGCCTCAAAAAAATCGCTGTTTTATTAATAGATTCATACTGCTTTCATAGTAATCTGCTGCCTTACTTAATTGTTCAGCAGCTAATTCGATACTTTGATTTATTTAAACAGTTTGTTTGATTGCCGTATCAAAATTAATAGTGAAATTTATGGTGATTGAAAAATCGTCTGATGCTTTAATAGTATATTGTGCAACAAGTGGGGAAAGTTCAACTTTTCTCACGAGTGAGAAAAGTACTTTCCCACATGTTGCACACTATACTTTTTCTACAGCTGCACAAATTTAAAACAGGTAAAGTATTTTAATATTTATTTTTATGGTCAATAAAAAAAAAACTAAAATATCCTCTCTCTAAACTGTAATATAATTATACATTTTTTGTATGCCAATCCATAATTTTCCTTAAAATTTCTGGCAGCAAATCTTACAAGTTACTTTTGCATCTTTTGCTAATATCTCTGGCAGAGTATTATTAAAATTGTCACTATTGTCAGTATCCATATTACTTATATTATAAATAAGTACTTATATGTCTTGTTAAACTAATATTTTCAATAAAAATTGGGATTTTTATCAAAGCACGATCGAAACTACCGTTTAAAATTTAAAAACTTCTAATATAATCTGACAGTTTTGTGACAACTGAGTAGGTATTTAAAGATGATAGTAGCATACTAAGTTTTTGTCGATTTTATTTGATTCTCCATATAAATGTATGTGGCGTGGGCGAAGTGCCTTGAGAAATAATATTTCTCACAGTATGACCAATATTTGGTTTTGAAATTGAGTAAGCTATGCACTTTTCATAGCTTATCACATCTGTATTGACCACTGTTTACTTACTCCTGGATGGAAATGGATACATATGGATTAAATCTATTTTAAATTGGAAAAGTCAAATATCTAAATGAAAATGTAATTTTATTGTATAAGTATGTAAAATAGGTAGTTCCTCAATTGTTATTATAACACTAAATATACCTACTCTGCTTTTTGTGGCAATCTATAACTTATTCTGGACTGAAGGTTGATGTATCGTTGAGGCAAAATGTAATACAGACGTTTAAAAACAAATCAAAAAAATTATGGAATTGAACTTAAATATTCAATTAACTTAGAAAGAGAGGCTGAAAAGTATGGCTCATGAAAAAATCGAATGTAAATGTAGTGTAGCCAGAAATATAGTAAAAATAAAAAATATATTTTTGCCCACTTTTTAGATAAATTTTAGTGTTCACCCTACAGATTTTTTAGTTAGTTCCTAGAGTCACAATAGACTATTGCGGGTAGCTAATAAGAGACAAATAGACCTACCACTCACCAAAAAACCTAACCTAGTACGGAGATATTTCGTACTGTCCTACTAAACTTTTATTGCCTTGAAAAACCTTCTATTTGAAAAAAAAATCCGACGAGATTGTTACCTATTCCAGAGACAACAAGGTTTGCCTCTGCCTATACTGCGTTGGTGGTGGTGGTGGTTTGGTGAAACAAAACAACGCAGCGAAGGGAAAAAACAGAGTTGCGAAAAGTGCAATGACTCGCCTACATGGGAATCACGGGTACAATGAGATCGTGCCCCTGCACAGCGTTAGAGGTGAATGCTATAACTTCTTCCACTACATCTACATGAACAGGAGATCGATCAGGAAAATGCCTATAGGATAACTGTTACATCAAAATAATAAATCGTATCTCAATTATCCCATGCCACAACTACACACATATTTTAAATTTTCTATATTAATTTATTTTATAAATTATCTTAAAATAATAAATTTTTTTACTACGGCGTATTTTTATTCCAACGTTTCGGTAGCACTCCAGCTACTAACAAATATCTCATAACACTATTCTTAAATTGATTTATAAAATAATTATTGAATGATTGATTCAATTTTTAGTTCTTTATGACACCAAAATCATTAGTCAATACTTATTGGGTTAGTTAAATATAATTTTATCTTCCAATACCGTCTAATTTTCTAAATAATAAACATATTTTGATGAGTTGCCAATGCTAGAAATATTCATCAGTTTTCCATAGCATACATATCGAATATCAGAAACGATCAATCATATTTTCCCAAACTAATGCTTCTTTCTCACTTGTTAGGATAAATAAAAATATTTTATCAATCAATAAAAATGTTGGCTTTGGTAATAAGTGTTAGAAAAAATGGATATTTTGAATAATCGAAATAAGCACGTCGAATATTTTGGAGAAATCTGAAACTAATTGTGTGTTAAGTATGACATGTTTATTTTCTAAGTAAGTAATAGTCATTTAGCTCCAAGCTAATTACAAATAACTAATTCTATTTATATATACAATATACAACATATATACAGTTTGTACCAGATTTTCAGTAATGTGTGTACATTTTTACAGCTTGTGGTTGAACGATATCCTAATACCAAGGTGAAAAGAAAAGAAAAATTGCTTTTTTCTAGTTATATAAAAATAAAGAAGTTAAGAGGGGGTAACACTTATTCCAGTCCACTGTAAATGTGTTCTACATAATAACAGTTTGTTCTGATCTATGGCTATTGTGCCTTGGGAAAATAAATTACCACAACGAACAAAGTATAGGGCTTTTCGGAAACTATGATCGGGTTAACCCGATCAGGATCTGAATATTCGGAAAGTAATCCCGATCACGATCACTTACGTTCGGAAACTGAACGAACTGAGCGGATCATAGTCATATGTTTGTATTCTTTCTAACCTAGTATATGGTATCCACAAGATAGCCTTGTCTATCCTTAAGTGTGCACATTAATGCTTTCCCCATAGTAATTTTTTGGAGTTCTTGGAGTAGATCTGACAGGTTTAATTGAGAAATGTGTATGTTTAAGGTACATTTCGCTTGCTTGTTACTTCTACCTACTTGAATATAATTGTCATTTATTTCCTTACCTTCAAAGATATCTCACAATTCTTGTAATCGCCATGAGTTTAACAATTCATTCATTCTATCATTAAAATTATTTTTGTCCAGAGCACTTTAACCACATACCACACAAAAACAAAATAATTACTTAGTAAAATTGCAAAACTGATTTCACATGCAGACTGACACCAAACGTATACAGGTGGTGACCGTTACTGAATAATAGGGAACGGTGGGGTGAGAATTATTTGTTTCAATTGCCACATAATTTGTTGCTAATGTGATTTCTTACGGGTGATGAAATATGTGATTTGTAGCAAATAAGTTTTTTTCTTGTAACAATAAATGTACAATTACACTGAAATACTTATTTTTTCGGTATAAAGTATATCTTATTTGAGGCTAATAATATATAGGCTTATTTAAAAAATTTAAATTTCTGTCAAAACTTTCAAATGATTCACTATGAATATTTAATTTGTTGTTTTAAAGTGATGGAATATTATTGAAGATGTTAGGTTTTTTTCTGGGTAATGAAAACAATTTTTACCCAAATAGCATTGTTACATTTTATAACAAAATATTATCTTGTGCTTCGTAGACTTTCATAGTTTCCGAAGAACAATTATTGTATGAAAGTGTGCATAGAGGAGAACAAATTTTTTTACATTAAAGAAATTACACTCGAATAAATCATTTTTTTATATAAAAATTTCCCAATATTTTCACGTTAATATGGCTTCTTAATAATAAATAAGCAATGTTTTAAACAAAGGGGGGGGTCAAACAAATCAGTTTATTTGTTTATAAATAACTCTTATTATTGGTCTGTGATTGTGAGTGATCTACCTGATCCAAGATTACCATTTCCGAAAAGCCCTTATCTAAAAATACAATTGAGAAAGTATATAATGAGAGAAGACTTGTTTTTTAAATTTACATGCCTTAATTCGCCCAAACTTTGTTTACCTATATACTGAAAATATTTTTATTCAAGAGCTTCGGAATAAAAGAACGAACATCCAAAGCTTCAAAGGGCAAATTCATTTTAATATAACTGGGTTATTATACCCATTACGAATATCTCTTTTCCTACAAACAAGGGTGAAGTAAATTACTCTTAAGAAAGGTCGGGGTGAGCTGGTTGGAGGAGTTGAAGGTTCACATGATGAGAAGACTTGTCTAGGATTTATTTTAAATCTAAAAATTTTCTCCATTTTCAAGTTTCAGCAACTTGTTTGATTTGTTTTTGTTCAGAAAAAATCTACAATCAGGATGATACCAAAACATTTCCAATTTTACATTAATATGCACCACAAAATCTGAATTATTGGTTGTATTTGTTAATATGCTAATGACTCAGAAGGTTAACGCAAAAATCCGTTTAAAAAAAACCACTTCAGTACAGTAAACGCACTGTATTCCAACATTTGTTTTATTTATATCATCAACATCGACAAAAAACATGAAAATAATAAATTAGGTAACAATAACGAAAACAAAACTATTTCAACCTCAAATCCTTTAATGGTATGAATAACTTTGCTAAAATTATGATAAATAATTCATTATGGGTACCTACTTTAGACTCTATTGCAGATTTTTTCGTTTTCGATCGAAAAGCTGTTTAAAGCTATATGAAATGTATAGTTTGGTATGAAAATATACTTTAATAAACGTTATTATATTCCACCTCTAGTATGGGTTTCAGGATACACTAGAATAAACAGAAAACGAAAAAGCAAAGAGGAGCTGAAACTAGTGATGAGCAAAATTGGTCTTGGTCTTGCTGTCTTGGTCTTGGTCTTGCGAAAAAGCAAGACAAAGTCCGAGACCAAAACCATTCTTCGACTCGTAAGACCAAGACCATGACAGAATGAACAAGAACAAGACTAATACCAAGACCGACCATGCAAGACCAAGAATAAATATGCAAGACTCAACCAAAAATTCTTTTTCACAGTAACTATATGAGATGAAATATTTGTCACAGACTCAACATATGCTTTTCTTGGAACAATATAAGTTGGCATGTCGAATTGTCAGTTTTCTTTACTAGATTTTAACGATATACATAAAAAAAATTACTGTTTAAAAAAAAGGATCTACAAAAATGTTCGAAGAGTACATAGTCTTTGTCCCAATGTCTGGTTAACACATGGCTAAAATCCAAAGGAAAATTACTTATTTTTCAATATTTTCATTTTTCTCAAGGATAAAATACAGCAATACCAAGACCAAGACCAAGACCGAGACCAGACAGATTTAAGCAAGATCAAGATCAAGACTGAATAAGCAAGACCAAGACCAAAACCGAGACTGTTCGAGTCTTGGTCTTGCTTTGCTCATTACTAGCTGAAACACCATTTTGGGGACCGGAATTCTTTGCCTGGTATAAGCATAAAAAAAATATTGGAAGAAAAAGAAAGGTTCGAAAAAATTAGAAGATCAGTGAATTGGAAAGTTCTTGTAGGGCTAGAGATCAAAAGGATACATACGCCATAATTTGACGGATTGGTAGCTATTCCAACATAGCACTGCTTCAAACTGCTTCAACTAAAGAAAATTCTATGGTACGAAAAAAGTAGGTAACTTCCATTCACTCACCTGAGAGACCTCTGGAAAAATGAAGACAGGAATACTTACTTTGAATTTCTTTGCTTAATATATTTCGTCGGTAGGTACCTACCTATAATGCCAATTTACCAAATGTAAGACATTTATATAAGTACATACCTAATAGTTTCTGTAACTTATTTTTTTGGGACATCTTCTGAACTTTGCAAGTGTGTTAGCAAATCGTTGAGTGTCGGCGTATAAATACCTTAAAAAGTCGCTAGGGAGTCGAACAGGTACCCTCACTTCTGGAATCGATTTTCGACAAACTTTACCTATGATTTTTCATTGTTCTATCGGTTATAACCTTTGGTATTATGGCAAAAAACGACAACGTCCAAGATATTGACAAGTTAAATTGACATGCAGAAATCATCTTATCAACTTTTAGCTATAGTTCCTATTCTGATGAGCTAAGCATTGAAATTTCAAATCATAGGTAGGTACCTACCTACCGAGACAGTTTCATTAATTGGATACCTATTCCTACTTTTTAGCAGTTTTTAAAGCCCAGAGAATATGTCATCCACAACATAGGGGTACATATATTATGTAGATATAATTTTAATTATTAAAAAACTTTTCAGAATTCTCAAATAGGTAATTATTTAAATTTCATAAAAAAACATTTCAAATGGCTATTAGGTATAAACTAGAATCACCAGAATTATAAAATTCTTACTCAAGAATATAAGTCATAAATCTTTTAGAATACAAAATCTAAAAAGTTTTAAGTAATTTTCATAACTGGGAAATACCTACTTATGTGATATTTCGATTCGAATTGTGCAATAATTGAATTAATAAGTTTATTATTTATAGCTCGAAAGTTTGGATGTTTTTCTTCCACTACATATGTTGAATTTTCTTTGTACCTAGCAAGAAATAAACCTGCAGCTTATATATGGCGCAGGAGAGGTTATTTTTGTTTTGTTGGATGGATTGTTGAGACTTGCATTGGTCTGACCGTTGAAGATTCGTGATTAGGGCTGTCCTAGGGTTTGCGCCCGCGCTCGCAGGTTAAGATATATATCGTTGAGTCATCGTGAAGGTTTTATTTTGTTGTTTTATAGAAAAGAAATAAAATAAATGTGGTATGTATAAAGAGCCGCGCCCGATTTCGTCGGATTCGCGACTGGGCGGACCTCCTGGCGCCTCGTGCCAACCAGGTAGCGTCTGCGCGGTCTTCCACCACGCCCCCGCCGCTTCCTGCAGTGGTCAACCTAGACGTAAACCGCTTCTCCGACTCCGACATACGAGCATGTGATGATTGAGAAAATGTGCATATCTACTGTGTTTTCAATATCAGCATAAAATACTCTAACGAAGACGACGTCTCCACAGCAAAACTGCGGTAGGTAAACTCTCCTGCGTCTCAATTATACATGACGTGCTGTTTTATTGTTTACATAATAAGGGGTTGCTTTTCGGTGTAATCTCGGGAGATTTCCTTAAGAACGTGTTTTTTGCAGGGCGGATGATTCCTTTTCTTTTATAGAAACTAAGTATAGTTTGATGGAAAACAAACAGCAAAATTATTAATTAGGTTTTTGTTTAAATATATGTCGGTTGTTTTATCAACTTAAGGATTTACATACTCTCAGCTTCACTACCTATTTCATTGTTAATAATACCTATTCTTTAAAATATTTTTACATTTACCTACACAATGTTCGAACCATGTTAAAAAAATTCTTGTACGCTGCAATAAGTTCCTGATTAAAGTCTTGGAAACCAGTGTATTTCCTTTAGACCAATTTCTATGTACCTATAGGTAGGTACTGCTGTTCCCTAGTATTTTACCCGGTGGAAGCAAGGAGAATGTTTTTCAATCAACTATAGATTACAAGCTTAGGTGAATATTTTTTCTTCTGTGAAGAGCAGCGCCAGGTGTGAAGTGACGAGCGCTGTTGAAGTTTGACACGGAAAAGAAAGGTCCCACCGAGGTTTGCATATTATCTTATTCCCCTAATTATATACCTAAATGTAGAAAGTGACAAGTAGGTTCGTTAATCTCACTGACAGTTTTACAAATTATTTTTCAGCACATACCAGTTTTTCAACTTCGGCACTCACTCAATTGTCGATTTTTTGGGTCGAAATGCCAAAGACGAATCGATAAATTTTGAAAGTAGGTATTTGGACACCTTCTGACTTAGGAGAATGTGCAGCAAAAGCTCAACAAAGCTTATTACCGGAGAAAAGTAAAGCAAGATATTATAAGGTGTATCAAATGTCAAGAGCAACAATAAACTGACCATTCATCAATGCCGAAAGAACGACCTTTCCGCCCAGGATCACGATTCACGAACTGATGAACGATCACATCACGTGAAAACTTGACAGTTTCGTATTTTCGATTCAAGGATCTTTCACATCACTTTTCACTTGATGAACAGCAAGCGATGTGTGATGTGAAAGGAACTGGTGAAACATGCGCATGTGTGTTATAATGTGACAAAAACTTAGATCTTATTTTTTTGGGGTTGGGTGAATTCTTCTTCTTTTTTTAAAAGTTCGGCGTTGCTTAGTAATTTGTCAAAATACAGTAAATCTTACTTTCATCGGTGCGGAGGACACTGATTGCTGGAGAATACGTTTTTTTTGTCAAAACATGAAGGGACCGTTCACATCACATGTTCACATCAGCATTCACTTCACTTATACAAGAATACTGGTCCAGGTGGATAGTAAAAGTCGACAATTGTATATTTTCATTTTGAAAATCAGTCCTCCTTACATGTTTGGTTGTGAATCAAACTATTGTAGGACAATTGCTGAATTGGATTAAAGATTATCTTACGAATATAGGAAACAAATAGTAGGTACCTACGTGTTAATAATTGGTTGTGGAATGAGATCTCTGTTCTTTCTTGTGTATCCTAGGGTTCTCACTTGGAACCTTTGTTGTTTAATTTGTTTATTAATTATATTATTAGGTAGTAGTTTTCACTATGGAATAGTGCTTATGTTTGCCGATGATTTTAAGGTTTTTTCTGTAATAAAGTCTAGTATGGATGTTGAAAATCTGCAGTCTGATTTGAATATGCTGCATAATTGGTGTATAAGTAATGGAATGGAGCTTAATACAGGAAAATATCATAATATGATATTTCACCGAATCAACGCCCCAATATTGTATTACAATATTTAACAATGTGGTTCTGGAATCTCGAAATATTGTTAAGGACTTAGGGATATTGTTGGATACCACACTAAGTTTTCAGGAACATATTAAAACTATTGTTAATGAATCTCTGAGTCTATTTGGCTATATTAAGCGTATTACCGTTGATTTTACTAGTATACCCACATCCTTTAAAAGTGCTCTACTGTTCGCTAGTCAGACCCCACTTCGAATACTGCACTTCAGTGTGGTCTCCACATTATCTATGTTATATTGACAAAATCGAAAGCGTTCAGCACAGATTCCTTAGACACATAGCATTCAAAATGGGTAGATACTTAGACTATGAAACCATCCAAGAAAATTCAAATATCACCTTCCACTTGAAAACAACGGCGAGATCAGCATGACCTAATTTTATAGTTCAAAATACCTAATTTTTCAGTGTCTTGACTTGTTAGCCAGAATTAACTTTGAGTCGCTAGACAAGGCAGGTTACTTCCTTTCATGTTCCATTTTATAGTCAATTGTATCTTTTGTATGTTCTGTATTTTATACAGTGTGGAAACCACTTATGGAAAAAAAATTTATGTCATTATTTTAGAAAATTATAAAAAATGCCGAGACACGTCAACTTTTGAATTGAGTTGTGCGTTATGTAAACATAAATGTAAATGTACAGGGTGATTCACGCCAGTTATATGCCATAGTCGGTGTTGTTTTTTTTAATGAAACACCCTGTATATTTGCATATTTTTGAAATCCTCTTAATGAACCGATTCCAACAAACTAAATAATGTATGGTCAATTATGAATTATACAGGGTGAAATGTTTATTTTTACAGTTATTAAACACATACATAAAATACCTGATGTATTTGATTTTAATACATTAAAATAAATGCTCAAAATGTTCTCCACCTAGTTGTTGGCAATAGCACAGTCTCCTATAGAGCTCTTTCTTAGCTTTGTTTAAAGTTTGAGGTGAAATATTCCGTATTTCTGTAGTTATCCTGTCTTTGAGGTCTACAATGCTAGTTGGTTGTGTTGCATATACTTCGTTCTTGAGATAACCCCACAGAAAAAAATCTAACGGCGTAAGGTCTGGCGATCTAGCTGGCCACTCAATAGTACCTCTTTGTCCAATCCATTTATTGGGGAAATAAGTTCTTACCATTTAAGCATAATGGGGTGTTGCCCCGTCTTGCTGGAACCAAACATTTCGATCCGGTAAGCTAGGATCTATTGCGTTGGGATAAAAGTTTGCCAATGCAGGAATAACTTCATTTCTAAGCATATTTAAATATTTTTCAGCTGTCAAATTTCCATCTATAAATATAGGACCAATAATATGGTCGCTATGATACCGGCCCAAACGTTCATCTTTTGAGGGTACTGAGTATGTGTCTCACGCATCTAATTAGGATTCTCTGCTGACCAATATCTACACTTCTGTCGGTTTATCTCTCCATTCAATGTGAATGTTGATTCTTCAGAAAAAAGAATGGTACCAAGTGCTGTCTCATTTCTGTTCAGCTTATTCATCAATCTTTCGCAGTTGACATTGTTCAAATTAAAGTGAATTAGAAATAGATATCGTGCCAAACGAAATTTTAACAATATCTATCAATAAAAAGATATTCAGTCGAATATCTTTCATTAATGTATACTAAATTAAATTTGGAAGGGCCATTGTGGAATTTCTTTCCAAATTAAATGTTAAGAAATTGAAAAATTAAAATTTACGAAAGAAACTAAACTATTTGAGTATACTACAAGAAAAAACTCTTTAGAGATATGATTAGTGTGAAGTGAAATACATTTTATAAAACTATAAATAAGTAGTAGGTACACTTATATTATATTTTTCTTTTAAAGACTTGTTATAGTCGCTATCTATATGATAGATTCGTATTTGCCATCACTGGAAAATATATACATTGTTACATTCACCAGCATACACATACCATTGATTATTTTATTTCACCATCAAACGATCACAGTTGTGGCTACTTTTGAGGACAAAAAAATGGATTTCATATCCACAACCTTTTTGATTTCTATCTTTCCTACACAGAGTGCATTCAAGGATTATGTTTGGTTGATTGTTCTGCAACCATCTGCAACTCAAGCCGAGGTGGAAGGAATCGTGCCAAGGGCTAAGTGACTGCAGGGTCTAATATACTCTCTCGAACGATCCCGGGGCATCTCCTGTATCCACGCCTTACCACGACAGCTTTCCCTAGCTATTCGTGGGACCAAATATAAAAAACCCTGAAAAAATGAAATTCCGAAATCGTGAAATCCCTGAGGTTAGGTACCGCGCCTCACAATACCGGAACTGAATCTGTACGTTTTAGCGGTTCTGAAGCTAAATGAGGAAGAAGGCAAGGGAGGAAGCACAAAAAAGCTACTTTTAACCCTAAGCAGCTCACCCGTACTTTACTCAAACACTCAGCAATCGATGTCTACCTCCCAAAGAGGCAAGCAACACGTCGCTACCAAGGATAATAAAAGGATGATCAAACATCTTAAATAATGTTACACCCAAAAAGCCTAGACGAACCTCAAGGTGCACCGGCACTAATCCAGGAACCCTAAATAAAGAAAGCAAAAATCATGAGATTTAATAAGAATGCTTTCCAAGCAACCAACAATCTACGACAGTCATCCTGGAAATACAATGTCTTTCCCTCTGACCAAACCGCAGTACGACTGGAATGTTCCAAAATAGTACGTTGGTCCTAGTATCTTCCTTCTGATGCAGCTACATCACCACCAAGTGGAGAGCCTGGTGGAATACTGCCTCAATCAGAAGTTTAATTTTGTGATATGCTACCGCACACCACCTAAATTAGGTCAGCAAGGATAACAGCTTAGGGGGAAAATCACTTTATGATTACATTGACAATAAAAAATCCAAGTATTTTGAACAAACAACAACAAATAGTTCAAAGACAAAAACAAAAGTGTGCATGGAGACACTACAACGAGAAAATCATGGATGTCTCGTAAGCTGCCATCAGGCTCCAAAAGGTTGTAAGGAGGATAGCAAAACTGCCAACCTTACAGAGAGTATTCAACTGTTAACGTCAACTCACTTTCCAATTATTATAAATCGAATAACTAGAGCCTCCTTCCAAGGTCCAAAGTTATAGGTTATATCGGATTTGACACATCCTCCTTAACAAAATTCAATTTACTTTAAGTGGTTGCCATTAGTTTCGAATTAATAGGCCCACAATTCACCTCCTTGACCGGTTTTATTAATCTGATTTATTGATTGAAACGTGTTTAAAGTAGATGTACCTGATAGTTGTAAACAATTCATTTGCCAACGCATGAATTCAAAATACCGACTAATATCATTCTTTATTCTTTATTCGCCTTTCTCATTCTCCGTCATCCAAAATATAATAATACTCAACATTAACCGTGAACGTTAAGTGCTCTTAACAATTTTGTGTAGTAAATTGTAAACAGCCTGTTATTTTTTGCATGCCTGGAACTCAGGACAGTAGTGGGATGGTTTTTGGTTTCACAAATGTCCCCACCAAACAGAAATCAGCGGCGTTTCACCACAGCATACAAATAATATTATGTATAGCAGTATAAATTACAGTAGGTACGTAAATAATGAAATTCCATCCAATTAAAAAGCAAAACTAGGAACCGTATTTATGAATATTTCTAGTCAGAATTGCATAGCCAATTCGCAAAATATACATTCGAAAATATCATATATTGCTATTTATATTCCGGGAATTGGTAATGGTAATACTTGAGTTAGGTTCCTAGGAAAATTGTGACATTTGTATTGTGAGGTTTGACAGTTTTAGCGTAAAGTTGGTAGCAATCCACAATTGAATCAGTTTAATGATTTTAAGTGATATCTAATGAAAAATCATGTTATTATTTGCAGAATAGTATGAGTATTTTTAATGAATTCACAAGGAGATAAAATATTATGGATGTCGAAGTTTTCGTTCAAATAAATATGTTTATTATTTATTATGCACTGTTTAATTGTATATCTTCTACCTTCACTATCCATTATTTAAATTGTTTAATGGGTAAGGCCAACAAGATTTTCGTCCAGTTTCCGAAATATTTTTCGCATTTTTTTTAGTAAAAGTAGTTTTGGTGATTTCACAAAATAATCCTTCTATTTGGTTTAATATAAAAGTTTCCAATAAAAACTGGAAGGTGGTTGGGATTTTCTTGCTTTAATCCCTTGTTTATAAAGAATTTCATCCGGGATTTAGCTCCCCCTAAAAGTAATAATATACTTGAAGGTTGCTTTTGCGAAAAATAAAATTCATTTGACACCGAAAAATTCAACAGTGACATGGTGTGATTATTAATGTATATTGCAAGTATCATCTGAACTGCCCAAATTTATGAAATTAACCTGCGCCAATGATCATGGGATCCCTGTAGAAGCATAATTGCATTTTTATCTCGGTCGGCTGTGCAAATAAGACGGAAAAATGTAACGTCATCGTTGTTTACGAAGAGAAGGAAGAAAAGACTGCCGTAAATGCACCTAGTCATGCTTAAATGCATTATGAGAACGTAAACAACTCATCAATATGGTGTTTACTTTTTCCTTTTTGCATATTTTTTCCGGCGTAGGTATATGTGTTTGCTTCTCTGTATTTATCATACCGGTAGTTTGGGCAATTTTCCGTGCTTTATGAAATGTAGGATGATTTGCTTTATACATTTTCGATTTTAAGGTTTAAGGTTTAGGGTTTCATAGCTTAGCAGTTGACAGAAACTGGAGTTTAATAAATCTCCCCTTTGTAAGTAGTAAGTGCAAATAAACAAGACTATTCGAAAAATGGGGTTATTTATTTCTGTAATAAAATACTTATAATTGGTTTTTAAGTGAAAGTCGTTATTTAAAAACTACTCACAGGAAATCTCTTTATATTGGCAGCCAATGTGAAAATGCAATTTCAGGATCTCAAGTCACTAAGTACGTATTTTGATGATTAAATTTATACTTAAATTCATTCCAACACCGAGAGAAGAGTTATTTATAGACAGATAAACTGATTTGTTTGAACCCCTTTGTTTAAAACTAAGATTGCTTATTTATTATTAAAAAGCCATATTAACGTGAAAATATTGGGAAATTTTGATATGAAAAAATTATTTGTTCGAGTGTAATTTCTTTAATGTAAAAAAATTTGTTCTCATTTATTCACAACTTCATACAATTGTTCTTCAGAAACTATAAAAGTCTACGAAGCACAATATAATATTTTGTTAGAATAGAATAGAATAGAATAGTTTATTGTTCTTTTATACAACGTACATGAACAAGGAGTCGGTTATATAGTAAATATAAAATACATATATACTCCTAAACTAACATGATAGATAAAAGGTATTACAAGAAACAATGACATAAAATTTACATGTTTTTAAAGACAGCGTACAGCACATAATAGCACATAATAGTCCAGCAATAGAGAAGAGCAGAGAAAAAAAAATATATATAAGACAAACGCATAATTCCCATAACTAATCCTATACTATAAATTGTTTATGTAGAGATACTGTGGATATCTAATCATTAATAATGAATGATCTAATTTTCATTGCTCCGCTGATAAAACCATGCAATTGCTTCAATAGTAAGAGATCGTTTGAATTAAGAAGGCAATCTAGATCGTCTGAATGCTTTCGTCTTCCTATGACTGTATTTCTTAATCCAGCATACAATGGGCAGTCAAATATGATATGTTCCAAGCATTCATTGGCCTGCTGATTACATATTGTACACATCTGGTCGGTTTTTATTGTATGAGAGGAGTTATTCACATATAGGTATAAATACTGTGAATTTGCTGTGCGCAGTTGGGCTGTTAATCTTTTAATATAAAGCGGTGACTGTCCACTTAAATAATTGTAATTATTATTATTTTGCAGAAAGAATTTATATGTAGGGTGGTGAATACTAAGTAATATTTTATTCCAATCATTTTGCATGTTTTTAGCTAGATGTTCGGCTAATACAATATGTTTAAAATTTTCATTGATACAGTCAGTGTTAAGGCCAGCATTATATGGACAATAAATACTGACAACATTAATCAACTGAACAAACCAATTGTATTTGTGATGACCATATCCAGAGTTATATAATTTTATTAATCGAAATAATGCTCTATAGGGGTACCTTGAGTGATTTTGAGATTTTACCCTGATGAAGTATTCAATTGCTTGTTTTATTAGATAATATTCTAGCCTGCACAGATTGGCTTCGACTCTTATTATATAAGCGGCAGTAGTTCTCTGGAGGAATAGGAGGTTTTTCCATAAAGATGTCTGTATTTTCTCAGTTTGATCCAGATAACGCAGACCCCATATATTGCTGGCATATGTGAAAGTGGGTATGACGACATTGTTATACAGAGTCTTAATAGACTGAAGAGAAGATAATTTTTGCGAGTTTATAGTTGAAAGTACAGTACCTTGAGTAATTTTTGCTTTTCGTTCTCGTGATTTAAAATTATTTAGAAACAGTCCATTGAAAGTAAAGACCACTCCCAAATATTCATAAGTGTTTGAGATTTCTATTGGGTTGTTAAGGTATGAAAACGTGGGTTGTTTTCCAATATTGGGGCTCCTTCGGAATATAACTAGTTTTGTTTTTTCTGTATTTACCTGAAGCTTGAATGTGTTGCAGTATGATTCTAAAATCCTCAGGCTCTTTTCCATTTGTATTTGCGACTCTGCAAACAGTACCAGATCGTCAGCGTATAACAACATCCGTATGTTATCCCCTTCATCAAGAGTAACTCCCTTACTGCCTTGGTTCTGAAAATAATTATCAATATCGGAAATGAATATCGCGAATAGTAGTGGGCTGAGCGGGTCCCCCTGTAAAACACCTTGGGTTATTTGTACTCTCTCTGAACTGTTACCTTCTTGTTCTATAAACAGTGCTGCTTGGTTGTATATTATTTTTAGTATTCTAGTAATTTTTGCACTTATTCCGTTTGAATATAATTTTTCCCAGAGTATATGATGGTCTAACGAATCAAAAGCTTTTCTAAAATCTACAAATAGAGTATATAATTTTCTTGAAGGGAGGCGAAGGTAATTGTTAATTATAGCGTAGAGCACAAATATGTTGTCTTCACAGTTGCGTGTTCTGCGGAAGCCGCTTTGGCACTCTGGTAATATTTCATTATTCTCAACAAAGTTAGTTAGTCTCGTATTAATTAATTGGGTAAAGAGCTTAGTTTTGTGATTTAAAAGTGCTATACTACGGTAATTATTAGGGTTTTTAATATCGCCACTTTTGTGGAAGTGGATCATTTTAACATATGACCATGTGGGTGGTATTTGTTCTTCGTTTAAAATTTTGTTGAAGAATGTTTTCAGGTGTATTATCCAATCCAAAGGAAAGTTTTTGAAGAATTCGTTGCTAATGTTGTCTACCCCGGGTGATTTATTATTTTTAGCTGAGTTTAAGACTCTAAAAATTTCATTAGTGGAAAAGTTTATATCTAGATAAGGGTGTATAACGCCAAAATATTGTGAATCCCTATGTAAGTGCGTTCTATAAAACTCTTTGTAAAACTCAATCATTGTGACGGTATCAATTGTGGGACCTCTATTTTTAATTTTTCTAGTTTTTAGAAGTTCCCAAAATTCGGAGGGGTTGCTGATATTATTAAATTTTTTTATTGTAACGTTTTCGTAAGCTAATTTTTTAATTTTAATGAGTTGTTTGTACTCTTTTTTAATTTCACTATATGATATTAGTGCATTCTGTTCAAAGTTAGAGTTTTTTAATAGTTTTTTGACATGTTTAACTTTTTCTTTGCGTCCTTGCAAAAGTTATCAAACCATGGTTTTGAATTTGAGAACATATGATTAGTATTGTTACGGTTTTTTTCCATACCTAAAAATTTTGCTGTTAACTTGATTGCCTCATTTATTTGATTGTCCATTATATTAATAGTACTCGAGTCTGAATGTATTTCAAAGATAGATACTATATTTTTATATGGTTGTGTTTTGGCAGGATCCCACCTTATTATTGTTTCTTTATAGCTATGATATTCTGATAGTTTATTAGACCCCACAAAATATGCATTTTCTATCTTTACAGTGCAACTCAGATGATCCGAAAACAGGTTTTTATTTATACAGAAACTGGAAATTAGGCCTACACTACTAACTCTTACCCAGACCAGATCTATTGTACTTCGTCCTGACCGCCCAATGTATGTAGAAGCACCTTCATAATCCTCAAACCTACCGTTTAACAAGAGAAACCCCAGATCTTCCAAAGCTTCTACGAGTAATGTTCCTCTAGTATTAACTAGGGAATCTTTTGACTTACGTGGTTTTAACGGGGGATTGATATGTATTACGTTCTCTGAATCAAAATCATTCAGACCACCTACTCTCGCATTAAAGTCTCCGTACAGAATCATCTCGTCATTTGGGAATTTTACTGATATTTCTTTTAGAGTATCCTCAAGCATCTCCACACATACATGATCATCTAAATCAGGTTTTAAGTAGACTACACCTAAAATAATATAATTATTATTTATATTTATTCTGATAAAATTCCACATATTACATCTATCGATTACATCTAATGACTTCACACCCCCCAGGTTTTTTGATATAAGTATTAAGATACCCCCACTACCTCTACCCTTTTGCTTATCTTTTGAAGCTTGGCATGAGTAAGTATGATAATTGTTTAAAATATTTGGTAAGCTATTTTGGGAAGAGGTAATCCAGGTCTCCACTAAGCCTATTATATCAGAGCTACACAAATCATTAATTTCCTGTATTTCTAAATTATCTAAGGTATTAATACCTTGACAGTTCCAAAATGTTATCTTAAAAGGGACAATTCCGTCCACAAACCTTGATCTTTTCACCTCTGTATTAATTAGTTTTTTGATGATGTCTCCACTTCTCTGTTCATTTTTGTTATTTTTTTTGTCGTTTCTTCAGCGCCTTCGGGAGATCTCTCACTGTATTTTCTTCCTTTCGCTGGAGTTTGTTCTGATAGTCCTGTCTCTTCTTCAGTCTCGATTTCAGTTTCATTTTGTGCTTCTAATTCTGATAAGGTGTATAGCTTATCGTTAATATATAATTTATTGTAGATGATGTTAGTTCTACATCCCTTGTCTCTTGCAACTTTTGAGTATTTTAAGAGCTGTTTTCTTTGCTCCATAATTTCTTTGGGAAAGTCTTCGTTAATATAGATATTTGTTCCCTTTAATCTATTTCTTCCTTTCAATATGTCCAGCTTTTTATCCCATGTCTTCACTTTTAGTAATATTGGTCTATTTCTAAGTTTGTTCCTGTCTCCTATTCTCCTCGACTCTATTACGACTGACTCTACATTTATATTGGTGTTTACTCTTTTCAGTACTTCTCTAACCTTATCATTCAGTTGTTCCGCATTTTCTCGTACTTCTTCTTCGATGCCATTTATTATCAGGTTTTCCCTTCTTGAATCCTTTTCTATTTGAATTACTCTTGTTTCCAGTTTCTTCGTGGCTTCTCTTAATAAATAATTTTCGTTTTTCAGAGCTTGGTTCTCTTTTTTCAATATTTGTAATTGACTATGGATATTGTCCAGTTTTTGCTCGATTCTGGCATTTCGTTGATCCATGTTTTCTAACTTCTGCAGTATCTCTTCCATTGAAAATTATTTTAATATTCGGAGTTTAAAATTTAATTCAATTTTAAATTGTAGAAGCCTGACCTGTATTAATGTATTCAACTTTATATCTTAATTAGTTTATGGAAAAGTAAGTTTTTATTCCTTGTACTTTATTAATTTCTGGCGTATTATAACCTAGCTTTTTTTTTCAAATTAGATCTTCTTACCAGGTTTTTGGTGTTTTTATTACATGTATATATATACTGTCTTTTTTTATAACACAGTTGTGAAAGTTGTAGGATTTTAATTTTTAAATTTCTCACTCAATTCACTTATTTTACTGGAACGATTTAAAACTACACTTTCTGTAAGCAGCTTCAGAACCGGACTTTTGTTATAAAATATAACGATGCTATTTGGGTAAAAATTATTTTCGTTACCCAGAAAAAAACCTAACATCTTCAATAATATTCCATCACTTTAAAACAACAAATTAAATATTCATAGTAAATCATTTGAAAGTTTTGACAGAAATTCACATTTTCTAAATAAGCCTATAGATTATTAGCCTCAAATAAGATCTACTTTATACCGAAAAAATAAGTATTTCAGTACATTTATTGTTACGAGAAAAAAAACTTATTTGCTACAAATCACATATTTCTTCACCCGTAAGAAATCACATTAGCCTACAAATTATGTGGTAATTGAAACAAAGAATTCTCACCCCACCCTTCCCTATTATTCAGTAACGGTCACCATCTGTATACGTTTGGCGTCAGTCTGCATGTGAAATTAGATCAGTTTTTGCAATTTTACTAATTATTTTGTTTTTGTGAAGTATGTGGTTAAATTGCTTTGGACAAAAATAATAGAATGAATGAATTGTTAAACTCATGGCGATTACAAGAATTGTGAGATATCTTTGAAGGTAAGGAAATAAATGACAATTATGTTAAAGTAGGTAGAAGTACCAAGCAAGCAAATGTACCTTAAACATACACATTTCTCAATTAAACCTGTCAGATCTACTCCAAGAACTCCAAAAAACTACTATGGGGAAAGCATTAATGAGCATACTTAAGGATAGACAAGGCTATCTTGTGGATACCATTGTTGGTTATGTTATAGATCATGTAGGTATGTTTAATTTTAACAATGTATGGTTTCCATTTTATAGATGTATGGTATCTATTTTAAAAATGCATAGTTTTCTTTTTAATAGATCAAAATATTCAGCAGCAAGTTTTTTATTCCTATCCTGCTTTCCTACTAAACAGTTTTATGCATAAATAGAGACCATTATTTTTATTAGATTTAAACATTTTTGTCATGAAAATACTGTAATTTTAATCCGTGTCCAGACTAACCATCGACCAATTCGATCGACTAGTCCACACATACAAAACGAAAGTCAACTTTGTTGTTCGACATAGTCTGAACACGGCTTAGACAAATATTTGTGAAAAATATATTTTCCTAAGTAACCTAATTATTTAGAGAACCGTGTAGAAGTTACCCATACTGCTTAATACACCGTGAACTTTTAATATATTTCTAAATATTTAGAAACATTTAAAAAGCTCAGTGTATTGAATAGTGCATGTAGGTAACTTCCATAAACAAAAGACAATACCATAAATAATTCGGTTTTTCAGGGAAATATATTTTTTCACTAGAAGGCAATAAAATGTTTATGAAAATTATGGTTCGGTTATGATAAATATGTTGAATTTTAGTAAAAATTAATAGTTTTCTTGAAGGAACATTTGTTTCCAACAAAATATATAATTTGCTGAGAAGATACATTTTTTACGAATAAAAAACATTATTATCCTGAGATGGGTTAAAGGGCACGACAGGAGTGACACCTACGGCCTAACGACTTCGACAATTACGGAACTAGCCAAACGTTACACCCATGCTCAATCCCTGGGATGGAATCAAAGGATGGAATCAAAGGATGCAGTCTTGCCAGGATCACCCTGGGCGACCCTGGGAAGCTGGCGCCGAAGAAATATTTGGCGATGACCAGGAAAAACCTACGTTTAACAGTAGGATTTCTGACTGGTCATTGTCAACTAAGGATACACCTCCATACTATGGGGCTAGTGGACACACCTCTATGCAGGATGTGTGAACAGGAAGATGAAACTGTCAGGCGTGTCTTATGCGAGTGTCCGGAGTTATCGTCAATAAGAGAGTGTGTTTGGTGAGTCTTGGCCTACACCTGCCGATATAAAGGAGATGTTTCCTAGTGACCTGTCCACCTTCCTGAGAAGGACAGGATGGACAATGACCTAGGAGGACAGCTACTCAGGAGAATGTACAATGGGTCACATGTGGCCTAAGTGCTGTGAGCCTACACACTCACCCTCCGTACTCTACAGATACAGATACTGATGGACGATTTCTTAACAATTTCACTGGAGAAGCCTCTACTTATGTCTATGATGACTTAGTACATTATTTATACAGAAACTACAACAGTGTATAATATAACCTTATTTTTGTTCATGAATAGTTATTTCTTTTACTAGACAAAAGAGCAAAAAATTCATTTTAAAGCAAATCAGTCAAGCCATTGAATCTCGTTTTCTGTCATGTGTCTGTCATGACTGTCATTCAGCAAATTTGGTCCAATTTCACGAAAAACCCCAATTACATTAATTCGCACAATATTCAGATCATTAAAATATGTCATTGTCAATTTTAATTACCAATTTTATTCAAATTATTACGTTGTATAGCAACAAATTTTTTCTGACTAGACAGTAAAAATACGCACCTTTTAACCTGTGAAGTGTCATTAAAAAGCTACTTTCAATGTCATTTCCAGACAAAAATCATTCATTTGGAAAAAATAGTATTACAGTAAAACTATTTAAAATATTCTATGTAATACTCGTATAAATTCCAATGCACTTATTTTGTTTTCAACAATTAATAAATATTTTTGTTTGCACAACGTTTACCAGAAGCTGGTAAAAATATCATATTTTTTTGAAAATTACTTGTACAGTCATCTCATACATTTTTTGGAATTTATTCATTGATTCATTTATTAAAACTGTATTTTTGAATTTAAATAAATGGTGAAGTCGCTTGGGAATCAAGTTAAAATTTAAATTAACGTTATAAGGTTTAAAGGTTTAATCTAATGTAAAATTATTCAAGAAAAAACATCTACGATCTCAGTTGAATAACTAAGAAAAAACCTCGATAATCAATGCTTTTGTAAAATATGCAGGGTCGACAGGCAGCTGTGAAAAAATTTGATACAACTTGACGTAAAGTTAAAAGGGAAAACTAGTAACTAGAAAAATAGCTGAATAAATGTTCAAGCATAATTTATTTTTCATAAGCTAGTTCGATATACAGTTTGCATATTTTGTAAGAATGTGATGGAAAGGTCATTTGCATTATGGTTTTTGTTAATGAATTTCCTAGTGATGTAACCTAAGTGACGCTGTAAAATGTATGTTGGTACATCTTTCTCATAATTCCAATCTTAGCATTTAAACGTTCAATACCCTGAGTGTGAGCACCTGTATCGGGATCCACTTACAATAACCTTCTTCGGTTGTATTCCCTTACTCAACCATGCAATATACCATTTCCGTAGCTGTGGAACGACCGGTGATAGAGATTACAGATTCTATGGGAAGATTCAGTATAAACATAAAGACCAGTTAAAAATTTTGAACTATGGTAAATTTGCTGTTTGTTTTTCCATTGAGTTTAAAAAATCGATTGTCAGTACAAAGTGACTTGAATGTATCAGAATCAAGTTGTTAACGTTTCCTAAGAAATGCAAGAGCAGGTACTTTGTAAGCAGCAATGTTGACTTGAAAATCGCGTAGCAATGTTGACTTGAAAATGGGCATATGCTTATTGGGTCCCAAGTAGCAGGTAGTTCAAAAATAGCGTGCTTATTGGGTCCCGAACTTTAGTCCTACCTGAATAATAATGTATGGATTCGGTCCCAGCCACCTGTTGTTAAACCAAATGAAAAACAGGTAGTAAAACTAATTTAAAAATTTGATATATTTATTACATTGAAATATTATTGTAAAGGTATACATTTTAGGATTTAAAAAAAAAAGGTAAAAATAAAATAGAAACACATATACATAAGATATATTATATATATACATATACAATTAATTATTAATAGAACAATAAAATGAGATACATTTAATGAAAAAAAATCGACTTTTTTCCTTTTTCATATTCGTCAATTTTTTTTGCTATGAAATTTTCGCGATTTTTTATTTTATTATTTCGCGTTTTATACATAATATGTGTACTTTGCATTTTAACATAGGTCTCCATTTGAAATTCTTTTAGTTTTTCAATAAAAACAAATATATTCGGGTGGGCTTTATAAAAAGAATTATTAAAATGGCTATGAAAGGATTCACAGGCATTCGTAGTGCGAGTAAGATCCGCTGAATTTTTTGCCCAAAGGGATGGAGGAAATAAAGATTCTTCAGATATATAATTTTCAATTAAATAATCGCAATATTTTTTTATGTTTTCCTGGTCTGGTGCTATTGAAAGCAAATCAAAAATAAAACAATCACTCACTTCCCTAGGAGGTAAATACGTTAAAGCAAAGGTCATCCTTAGCCATCTACCAACTTCAGAAGATTCCTCGCTGTACATTGATATTAAACCACATTTTTGTATTTTTTTATACCATGACTGTGCAAGGTGAAATCGACAGCCAATAACATGGGCTTTTGGCCAAACTTTTTGAATAGCAGTATGAATACCTATTTCAAAATCTATAACTGCCTCAGTGATATGTAAGCTAGTAGAGTGTTTTAAAGCGATATCTTCGAGAATATTAAATAATTTTTGATAAGTTGAACTACATTTATTAGGCAACAATGAAAACACTAAGGGAATGTAGTGTCCATTAAAATATCCATGTATAGTAAAGAATTGGCAAAAAAATTGTGGACAATAATTAAATGTGCCGTCTAAATAAATTCGATTAACTTTTCCCAAAAATTCAATATTTGACTTGCATGAAAATACAACGATCTGGTCTATTTTATTACTAAATAAGATAAATGGTTCACCAGTATTTGTTCCAATGTTTTTGTTTTTTAAAATATCGAAAGTTTCATCGATGTTTTTTGGCAATGCCGGCTGCATTTTCCTACGGGAGCAGTACATATACCTTCTAATATTTGCTACGTCATTTGTTGTAATGGTTGATGGCAGATTCTCTTGAAGTACACGACGAATAATTTTTGCAGGCTTTTCGGACAAGTCTTCAACTGCCTTGCGTTTGCAAGAAGAGCTTACAATTTGGCGATTCAATTTTTCTATATTTGCGCTATGACAATGCTCTTCAATATGTTTTGTCTAAGTTATATCTTTCGATTCACCCAAACTAAGTATATATGATTTACACTTTTTATTTGTACATATCCAACGCCTTTCTCCACTTTTTAAGCACTTTTGAAAACTATATTTAAAGTTATTTATCACTAACATTTGTTTTCCTTTTTCACTTAAAATAATATTTATATTCATTTTTAAAATGTTTAAAACAACAGACAAATTGATCTGAAATATGAAATGCACTCGATGAAATATAAACAATGAATGAAATAGTATTTAATTTAAACATTCAGATACAATAAAAAGAGGGAGGATTGGATTTCCGAAAAGAGGTACATTTCCCCGAAGAATATCTTCAGGTAGTTAAGTACCATTGGGACCCAATACGCCTATAGATAAAGGGATTAAAATTTACACATTTTAATCTATGACCTGCCGGGACCGAATCCATCCACACCGTTGAAAATCGCGTAGCAATATGTTTCTGGTGTACACGTAACAGTAATATTAATACTTCGGAATTTAACAGTATCCTCAATTCACCCGAAAATTTCATGTGTACGTATTGTCGACATATTGTCGCGTTACGATATGTCATGGATTCAGTGAATCTTTATTCTACCTATATAAAAATACTTCTGATTTATAGAATGGTGCAATTAGTTTAAAATATATTTAAAAAAGGTAGAAAGTGTCGCGGGACACACGGTAGGAACTTTAGTTCCTTTCAAGCAAAAATTATGTGTTACATCTGACGTTATAGATAAACAATTTGCATATTCCTCGGTGGTCGAGTAGTAAGCGAACCAAACTCTCACGCGGTAGACCCGGGTTCGATTCCTTGTGAGGAAGTTTTTTTTATTGTTAATTTTATTTTTAAATAATTATTCTGCTTGATATTAATAACGACAACAGGTAGACGTTTGAAATATTTAGCAGAATATTCATTATTATAGATAATATGGTACGGTACCCTTCATGAGGGAGTCTGACTGGCACCATCTACTTATAACAGCATCGTATATTTAAAACCGTAAACTTCGTCCTCGTGCGATATGGCCATCATATCCACACTAGTTGCACAAACTACGAGTTCTAATAAAATATGCCCTTTTACATTTAAAAACAACCTGCCAAATGTCAAATCAATTTATCCATCCATTTTAAATTTATCGAATTAAAACATTCAAGTTCTCAAAATTTCAACACCCTGTATTTCGAAAAGTAAATGTGCTAGACCCCTTAATACTCATATCATTTTGTCCAATTTTACGAGAGGAATCTACATGCAAACGTTGTAATTACCCATAACGTTCGAGATGCTTATACCATTTTTTGCGCGATCGTATTGAAATGAATTCCGAATAAAATAATTTAAATTTCTTCGAAATGAACGAAATGTCAAAAGTTACATTTATACTTCTCGATCAATTTAAAATATATTTTGCATTTTGGTGAAATTATTTTTATGCTATTTATTACTTTTAGTCGTCTGAACGGTAAGTAAATCACTTACCGACGTGTTAAACTTAGAAACCAGTAAACACAACCTACCGTCCTGACAACCGATGCTGTAAATAAAATGAAAGATTAATCGCGCAAAAAAAATTATGGAAATAATGGTAAAAATTTATCCTAACAAATTCAAGTAGATCACCAGCACTCCGAATACGAGCTTTGCATATAATTTTAATGTAGCATCGGTGGTTCAGTGATAGAATGCTCGCCTTTCACGCGGGCGGCCCGGGTTCGATTCCCGGACGAAGCATATGAATCGCTGCTTCGTAAACGAGAGAGAGAGACTCAGGAGAGAGCACACGCACGTAACGTAACGTAACGGTCAGATCTTTTGCGTCGCGACCCCCGGTCGCTCAAACATAACCTGACGTAAAGAACTGAAGTTCCAATGAAGTAATTGTAAACTATACAATTCATTTTTTCAATTCATATACCTATCGATATAATTTCATTCAAAAACCTTTAAGAGTCGAGAAAAAATTACACTGACCTCGATAAAATGTGTTATATCCATTCACTGACCATTCGGCGTGTTGGTAAACGGTTCCAATTGGATAAATTTATTGAACAAAGAAATTTTTGCCAACCTCGATAATGTGTGGTCTATACCCGATGGCCTCAACTTTATAAAAATATTTCAAAAGTTATTCAATTTAACGATACAACTAGCTTCATCTGAGAGTTTCACAAATGAACTGGAAATATACAAACTAGCAGTTACTTTAATCAATAGCGATACCTCGGAAAACAACAATTCATGAATCACATTGAGTATGCTTTGAATTTACATATTTAAATGAATAGTTTATCGAGTGTAATGAAATATAAATTAGTTGTTATGAATTGACCTAGTATGTGTAATAAATTTAATTAATAAACTCATGATGTTTATAAGTTTGGTAAAAGTGATTCAGCATTTATTAAGCATTTAATAATAAATTCTTTTTTTCCGTTTTAGTATCAATTACGTCAAAAGTACAAGTAATTATTTTCTCAATTATTTTATTAAAACAGTAGAGGTGAAAATATGTGGACAATTTATAACAAATTCAATTATACATTTATTATCAAATAACAAATGTATTAATTACTTTTAGAAAAACAGTTGAATGTTTGATTGGTATTGCATGTTATATTTTAACAGTTGAATATGGTTTTTGTCAATGTTAATATTATGTTCGTTTATCAATATATACAGTCCTGGATCATCATAAGGGGCCCGTGGGGCCTGGGCCCACAGCGGCAACATTTGAGGGGCGGCAAATGCTTCTCGGTAAAAAAATTAAAGTTATTAGAAAAAACATAAAAACAGTTTTGTAACTATTTCCTTATAGAATTTGAGATGCACAGGATAAAAGGAAACATTTGAAAGATTTAAAATATTAGAGTGCCTTTATCAAGAAAATATATCCCAAAGAGAATTTGATAAGTATGCGAAAAACCTCTTATCCCGAAGATTTAGAAGACTCATTTATTTCTGAGTTTACAAGAAAAATTACATTCATTTACTTCAGAAAATAAAAGTGGTAGAAGCCAATTTTGGTGTTTATGTGAACAGAAGAATACAACAAACATTGTTCACAGTAAAGATGGTATTATTATACAAATGTCAAATTTAATAAGGACAAAGAATCTGCAGAATAGTTTCCCCAATTTGGACATTGCGTTTAGGATGTAGGTACCTCTGTTTGTTTGTGTACGAATTATTCGGCCTAAAGGTCTTTTTCGGTGATGAAACGAATTAAAAGTTTTCTGAGGTCAACAATGTCAAATGAAAAACTGAATCATTTAGCAATCCTACACATTGAAGCACATCTAGTGAATACTATAGATTTCAACGACATAGTTTCTGATTTTGCTTCCGCCAAAGCTCGCAAAAAACTTTTTAATTAAAGAAAAATAATGTGGTCACTTACCTAATTATTGATTCTATAAATCATTATCTACGTTTGTTTATTAATAGATGTATTTCATTTAGTTGTTTTTTTCCTGTACAAATTGCCCTATTACCAGTATATATTGCAAAAATAAGATCCATCTATTTCTATTCATTTATACTTTTAACACAATTTCGAGTTTCGGTAAAGCTTAATTCTTTTGTTGCAATTGCAAAAAAATGGTAAGCAAGGATTAACAGTTGTTAAGCCTTACTTAATATTAAAACTACGTTGCCCTAAAAGGCACTCAATGTTTTTCTGCTTTTTAGCACCATTAATTTATTTATAACATGTGTGTAGTGTAACATTGTAGTGCAATGACATGGGATAGGGGCGGCAAAAATTTGGGGCCCACAGCGGCATTGCACTTTAATCCGGCCCTGAATATATACAATCAACAAATAGAAAACTGAATTTACTTACTAAATATAAATAATTACAACATTATTTGTTTTATTCGGTTTGTTATTCATTTAATCCCAATTTGTTATATTTTATATTCGATAGATGGCGATATCGCAAAATAATTATTCATTCAATATAATAAAAGAGGTTTTTGTTGCTATACCTTGTTTTTAAACTCAGAAGAGCATTTTGAGAGGCTTGAATCACACCACTAAAAGTCGTTAGATTGGGAGAGTGTTCCGAAAGGGTCGTGTTCAGACTTTTTGAACTAATTGACACTCAAGTGAAATATGTATTGTATTCCTAGCTGTTGTAGTGGCTAACGAGAAATTAAGACATGTCAACATATTAAATCATTGTTGTCCTCAGGCAACAGTAGCAAAATACATATACTTTAAGTTATTATTGTAAAATACGTGTATATCATACCCAAAACAATGATACAACTTTTTTTTCGTTTGGGAATCGAATATAGGATAGCTTTTTGTAATTGCAATGCATCACAATAGCAATCAACAACAGTGATGTAGATTGAACTGTTGAATAACTTTAATTCAAGCACAAAGTTGACAAATAAATGTCATTGACAGTGGCATCTAAAGTATACTGTGGAACGGGTGGGCAAACTGTCCAATCAGTAGGCAGCAAAAATATCAACTTCAAACAAGATTAAATTCAAATCGCTCCTCTTAGTTTAAAAACGTATAGTGAATTTGGATGATATCTGATCACAAACGGAATACCAACGTCATTAGGGATTCTCTGGTTTCTCACAAACCAAAATGCATTGGTTGAAGTATGAAGATTTTGTCTACCTGCACCAAAACAATAACTGAACGGTAGGAATGTTAATATAAATTCGAAAATCGAACTGCTTTTGGGCTCCCTGCTACTGTTTGTCTAAAAGTATCTTCCTAAATATAAGATAGTGGTTGATTTTGAATAGGTACTTTTTTATTATGTGTATTAATGAGGGCCATTAACAATCAAGATAATTTAACGCACGAGCAGAGCGGGAGCGTTAATGTTCGAGATAGTTAATAGCTCTTTCAATACTCGTGTTAGTTACAAAGCTTTTCCGTCGACTGTATAAGTTCTATTCGTTTTTCTCGATATTAAAAAAATGAAAATATTCATTTGTCTTTGTCAAAAATAAATAATGACACTGAAATGTATGTTCGGTTGCCTACACCACAGTAACTGTCAATATAAATATAATGTATATGATGTGCGTTGAGTTGCCTTCAGAGAAATCGTTAATTATAGTATATTATTAAACGAGCAATTTATGATAGCCATAATTCACGATGGGTGACGTTTGCGTCACGAGCCGCAGGCGAGGGGCGCAAGTCACCCAAGTGAATTATAGCCATAAATTGCGAGTAGAATACTATACTTTGTCCACGACACTTAATTTATTTATTAATAAATAAAAGTCAGTAGCGATTTGGCATATTACTAACCTCAAAATGTTGTGGCAGCTACTTCAAATAATTTGACATATATAGAGATGGGCGATACTGTAGAAATTATCAATACAACGTACCGTTATAAATATATTGTTTTGAAATACTTAATATTAGAAAATATCGTTATGAAAAGTATCAATACTAAAAATTACAATATTTTATAGATACGATATATGTCAGAAACAAATTTCCTGAACAAAATACACAGATTTAATAGTTTATTTCATATTGTACCCCCATCTCTAGTCGGGAATTATGAACCATAACACACTACAGTGTATTATGAACCATAATTCACGACAGTTGTTATATGGGTACCATATACCTTTAGTTAGGAGGTAAAATTTTGACTTATTATTAGGTGGTCGTGGACAAATGTATAAATCATGCATTAATAGGGGTCAGTAATGTATGATTTTGTCCAATTTTGAGAACGTTAATAGCATATGTTAATACACGGTCGACGGAAAACGTTATTAAATATCTAACCTGCTTACACGTAGCTTATCGTATCACTGAAAATCATTATTTTTTCATATTTATTTATTTTGTCTCCGTGTATATTGAATCTATCTTGTAATAGGTATACTAGCCGACATAATCAGTGTTTTCTTGATAAATGGTAGCATAGCTGTCTAAGGGTTCAGATTTTATAGAAGTTTTGAATTCAACAAGACCCCTGGAATTTTTTGTAACATCTCAGACTATCTGGAACTCTTAACGCCAAGGGTCAAGGGGTAGTGGAGCAAACCACGTGAAAAATCTGCTGCCCAAGCTTTCATTAAGAAGATTTTACATCAAGGGTGTCCAATGTGACGTGCCTAGTTGGTAAGAACCTAAGAGACGACAAAAATCACGCCATAGACTTTGATGTTAATAAATTCTATTCTTTTACTTGGTGATCAGCCTTACAATTATTGGATAGAACTAGCTTAAATAGGTACCTACCGCAAGTAATGGATTTTTAAAGAGATCATTCCTTTCAGGGCTGGATCCATCTTATATTTTTTAACTGCATAACAGGATTAGTTGATCTTTGGGGTTATTTGTGCGATTTTAGGGAGATACATTATCTATTAAGTATGTTGTGGATCAAGGGTTTTTATTTTTCTAAAACAGCTTTCATGTATAAGTCAATCCAGTATGGAACAGGTTTTGCTAAGTAGGTAATTGGTGAAGATTCCCAAGTACCGTTTTTCATTCGTTTTGTAATTTGCAAGACGCTTGAACGTTTAACTGCGCTTTAAAAACCACCAATAAATTTTAATAAATTTTTCATTCTAAGTCCGCCATATTAAATCACTATCTTATAACATATTAACGATTAGATTGTTTTCAAATTTTATTTCAACGTTTACGTTAATAGCCGATAGACCAAGAGTTCCCAACCAGGGGGGACGCCTCCCAAGGGCGGCGCAAAGCGTTTGCATTTTTTTTTATTATCACTAAGGTGGTAAACAGGCAAAAAACAAAAAACAAACATACAACATTAACAAATAACATTTCAATGTAATGTTTAATACAGTTTAATTTACAAAGCTCTGGCTGTGGCTCTGGCTTCCAAAACATTGCCACAGAAATTACGCCAGACCTTGGACTCGGCTATAAGGATTGTAAACTACATCAAGAGCAGCGCTTTGAACAGTCGGTTATTTACTTTACTTTGCGAGGATCTTGATTCTGATCACAAAGTTCTTCTGTTCCATACAGAAGTACGCTGGCTGTCCAAAGGCAACATGTTGGCTCGCCTTTATGAATTGAAAGGAGAGGTAATCCTTTTTCTTGAGTTCAAAGAAAAACACGATTTGCTCACAATGTTCAAAGATGACACATTTCAATGTATGTTGGCTTATTTAACTGACATATTTGGCGCCTTGAATGAGCTAAACTTGAGCTGATTCGTCCATGAAAGATGAATTCCATCTTTTGACATTGGAAAAATTTTGGATCAAAAGATTGCCTGTTAATTCGAAACTTGCCTCTCTTGCTTTACGAGTATTAATTCCTTTTTCTTCAACTTACTTGTGTGAGACAGGCTTTTCTGCTCTAGTTTTAGTTAAAACTAAACAGCGAAATCGTCTTGATGTCGATAGCGACCTGATAATAGCTCTGGCAAGAACAGAACCCAGAATCAACCAACTGGTACAGAACATGCCAGCTCAAGTGTCTCATTAATACCTACTCTTATTTTATTAAATTTTTTGGATAAAAAACATTTATTATTTTAATTTAAACTTTTAAAGTTTGTTTATTAGAATTAAAATAAAAGGCTTTTAAGTCTTTTGTATTTATTGTAAAAGTAAAGGGGGGGGGGGCATGAAAATATTATTAGTAGTCCGGGGAGCCTCAAGAAAAAAAAGGTTGGGAAACCCTGCGATAGACTGTGTTAGTACGCATATTTATTTTTTTTTTTTTTTTATTAAAATTAACGTGTCTCGGCAACTGGTGGCCACTGACTTTAAAGTGTAGTCCTTTTGGAAGTTATTTATTGGTACGCTTACTTTTAAGATTTTATTAATTAAAATATTCTAGTGTAGAACAAACTTTTATTTAAATTGTAAAATGTTAATCTGAATATTCAAGACAATAAATATCAGACAATCTCATTCTAAATTGTTTATCTATATGGACCAAGTAATTTATTTATTTTATCTGTTTTTACATTTAACAATGCTTGTTTATTTAGAGAGACACAAGGCAAGGTCACACTCGAGAAAGTACTCATTATTATAATAGTTTCATATGTTTGATAATGATATACTAGGTGTTAGCAGTAACAAAGAGTTACTGTTTTAACCTCCAAAATTACATCGATTTATTGTTAAAATTCTTTTTGAAATAAAATGTATTCGAGACCACTTTTCCAAATGATTCACTTTATTTTAAAACTTAGAAGGTGTGATTTGATATTTGGTGATGTAAAACAGGGTATTTATCATTATTATTCATTTGATTTAGCTAATGTTAATTTAATAGCGTGTTGACCTATAGGCTGCTCATTATCATCATTTTTATTTGTATTTTATGTGTATATACTGTATGTAACCCATATTAAGTTTGCATACAATTTTTGGCAGTCTTCAAGGTTGTCAGTAATTACGATGAACTGATAAAATACTATATTTAGGATCAATTCTCAAACTAAAGACACTTCCTTTATGATATTTATAGTTGAAGCAAAAAAAGAGCACAAAAAAATATATCTCTTTCACCATCAATTTCAATGTGAATAAAAATCCTTAAAAGAGCTATTTATGGTAAAAAAGGATCTTGAAATGAGAAACTTTTTTCAAAATTTTTTACATTTCATTTATTTTGTCTACCATTGATATAGTACAGACTATACACATTTATTCAGATAAGAATGTACAAAATGAATTTTGCGTGGATTCAAGATAATTATAAGTTTTTTTATGAAATATTCTGGCCCTGTTTTAAGTTTTGCCAAGTTGGAGAAACTACAATTGCTATTATATACTCCAAGGAGGGTTATGCATTTTGAGTGTATGTATAGAGATATAGTGATGCAAACCGATGCCAATACAATCTTCCGTCTGTTATTAAAACGTGCAGTGAAGCAAGAAGAATCCTCTCTAAAAGTAGGTGGAGAACGATTCCCATCACCTGGTAACAAAGCAAAAATTAAACAAGAAGCCAACATACCAGTCTGAATGGGAAGCTTCACAAAAATCAGGTACTGGAATCTGACATACGAAAGCTGGCCTTGTCCAAGATAGAATTAGTTTGTAGTTACTCGCCCAGTTATCATCACCTAAGCCGACGAGACGGTTTCATGCTGTTTTCTTATTGAGAGACGTTGCACGAAGGGAACTAGTTGCCGATACAAAAATTCAGTACATGCTTTTTTTTTTATTTTATTTAACATACTGCGTCAACCACTAGGGTTATTGGCAGTTCAGTACATTATGACTATAAATTGTACATGTTGATGGCTTTGAAGAATTTCAAGGAATCGTTGATTTGGTTTCCGTGAGCGAACTGTAAGGAGTTGGGGAGCTTATGTTGTCTTCGTTGGATTGCAAACTGGGGGCATTCTAGGATAATATGTTTAATGGACATATTTTCATCACATTGGGAGCATTAAGGTGGGTCTTCTTTATTTAGTATGAATTTGTGCGTTAAGCTGTGTGTCCAATCCATAATCCTTAATTTTTGAAGCAAATTTCTTCGTAGAAAAAATAGTGTATGAAACTCTCATGTAATGGTTATTAATACACTCGCATTAACCATAAGAAACTCGCTTCTGGCGGAGTTATTTGTCGATATCTTTGAATAATTCGTAAATCATCTATAGATGCTGGCTGTGTGGCATAAATTTAGATTTTCAGATATCCGCATAAAAAAGTCTAAGGGGCTTGAATCGGGTGACCTAGGTGGTCATTCCAAAATTGTCTACTTATCTATCGAGGTGGAAAAGAGCGAATTCGTAATGTGGAGGTGCCCCATCTTGTAGAAACGCTAGCAAAGTTTCTGACATAATATATGGTATCATCATTTTCTATAATTCGTGTTATTTGGGGATCGATATCTTCTCTCAGAAGTATATAAGACTCACCATTTAAGTTTCGCTCAATAAAATATGGTTCAACAATATAGTCATCAAAAATGACACACCAAACGTTCAACTTTTGTGGTGTTTGACTCCCGTATTACGTGTGGGTCACTTTCTGCCCAATATCTACAATTATATCTGTTTACTCCACCATTAAATGCAAAAACAAACATTCGTCGGAAAAGCAGATATTGTACAATAAACCTGCAGTGTCGTGCAGTCGTTCACTCATCAATTCACAAAACTGTAGATGCTGGTCGAAATCGTCTTCATTTAGTTCTTGGACTAATTGGAACTAATGGTCAGTGAATGGATATAACACATTTTATCGAGGTCAGTGTAATTTTTTCTCAACTCTTAAAGGTTTTTGAATGAAATTATATCGATAGGTATATGAATTGAAAAAATGAATTGTATAGTTTACAATTACTTCATTGGAACTTCAGTTCTTTACGTCAGGTTATTATATCTATATATGGCTTAAAAGTTTATATTGAATTAAAACTTAAAATCAGTTGACAAAACACAAAGTATATAGAGTTATTGTATTGGATATGGATGGAATATCTATATAGCCAAAACGGCGGTAGCAGCAAAATTTAAAAAAATATATCTAAAAGTCTCTAGGGTTTGTGTAGTTGCTCTGTTTTCTTGATAATTTTGATGCATTAAATTATTATAAACATCCTGATCTTCTAATAATTCCTGTTGATAGATGTAGATCTGTTGTACTTGATGCTGTTCGTTTGAGAAGTACTGCAGCATGAGTTTGTCATTTGTTGTTCATTAGTGATACTTGCTGTTATGGAAATAAATAGTGGGAAATATCTTGAGCTCACTTCAATGTGAACCTATTCTTCATATTATTATACGATCCTCTTACTCGTTAAAATGAGTGTGACAAATATAATCATTTGCTTTCATTGCTAAGGTACAGGGTTTTTCATTATATATGGACCCTTCTATATCTCACTTATTATTTGTGGCAGATAAAAATGTTTCAAATAAGAGTTGAATGGTTATTATTGTTGTTTTTAAAATTCAACAGAAATATTATACAGGATGTCCCTGAAAAGAGGGTCGGAGCCAAAGTGTTCTTTCTTAAATGGGACACCCTATATGTTTTTATATTTTTAACTTGTTCACTTCAATCCGAATTCAGCAATATATAATTGTTATAGTCTAACCTTAACAGTTTAGAAATTATATTCATTTAAAAATCCTTTTCTGTATGATGAAAACCAACTATAAACATCGGTTAGGCCATGAAAGCATTGTCATATTCAAGTCATATTTGACAAGTAATTATTCGCACCATTATAAAATATTGTATTTGATACTTTGGAAAATGCGGTATACAGATGATGAAAAGATAGAAATATTTTCTCTATTGGTTAAAAATAATAATAACAAATTAGATGCAAGGAGAGAATTTATGGAATTATATCCAAATCGGCATGCGCCTAGCAAAAATACGATCAACAGAATGTACCAGCATGTAATGACAACTAAGAAATTTTCTAGGAAAAAAAGAACGTCTGTAATTGATGAGGAGGATGAGTTAGATACACTTCTGCATTTTGAAGGTAAAATAATATATATTTCTTTGGATTTATTGTAGTTGAATGAGAAGGAATAATTTTTGCAGAAAACTCTGAAGACTCGTTAGTAACCAGCTTCAATATATTACAAAAACATCCTATGAAAATTTTTAGAACTCTGAGAAGACACAATTATAAACCATATAAGATACTTACCGTGCAGGCTCTTACTGAATTGCATAAACGGAAACGCTTAATATTTTGTCAGGAAATGCTTCGTCGCTTGGATGAAACTCCAGATATCCTCAAGAAAATCTGTTGGACAGATGAATCCAGTTTTTCTACAGCTGGCGTGTTTAATAGAAAAAATAGACGCTCATGGGAAAATAAAAATCATCGACAGCGGAAAGTGCAACAAATAAAAAAATCTGGACGGAAATCGATTAACGTTTGGTGTGGAATATTCCCGAATAAAGTGGTTGGGCCAATATTTTTCAATTATAAGTTAACAGGAAGAACTTACCTAAATTGCATAATACCCAACATACAAAATACTACGAGATGAATTTACAGCTGACCAATTAAATACCATGATCTGGCACCAAGATGGGGCCCCACCCCATAATGTATTAGAGGTGAGAGAACATCTCAACAATCAGTTTCCAGAGTGGATCGGAAATGATGGGACAATTCTATGGCCTCCTAATAGCCCCGATCTAACTCCCTTAGATTCTTTTTTATGGGGGATGCTGAAGGATAAAGTTAACTTTGGCGAAAATGACAATCTTAAGACAATTGAGGAAAAGATTCGAGGCGAAATTAATAACTTAAATAATCATACTGATATTATTTCTAAATGTTTAGAGAATTTACGCCGCAGATACCAATTATGCATTGACAATATGGGGGGTCATTTTGAACAATATTTATAGTTTCATTTGGGCTTACTTAGTTTAAGATTACTTCATTCTGTAAATAAATTTACTGAATTCCAATCGATAGATTACTACATCTTACTGTGTCGTATATATTTTCTGAACTGTTAAGGTTGGACTATAACAATTATATATTGTTGAATTCGGATTGAAGTGAACAGTTTAAAAATATAAAAATATATTGGGTGTCCCATTTTAGAAAGAACACTTTGGCTCTGACCCTCTTTTTGGGGACATCCTGTATACTATTTTTGTTAGATTTTAAAAACTTCTTTAATAACCATTCAACTCTTACATGGGACATTTCTATCTGTTACAAATAATAAGCGAGATATGGAAGGGTCCATATATAATGAAAAACCCTGTACTGTTGGCCAAAAAAAATATAGAGATAGCGGTGTATATTTTTCATAATTTTAGTCTAGCTTGACAACTTTTCACAATACACGTTCTTAATTTCAACTTTTATAAATATAAACACTAATACAGACGGAGATTTTGTTAGGTTAACTTGGTCGGCATACTTCACTCTGTCCTCAGAACAATTTGCTACTCTCGCGCCATCTACTATTCAATGCTTACCGCTGTACACTTTTTCGACATTTTTCCTATACAAGTTTGTGCTCCTTATATCTACTCTCCATGGCGACAGCCTTTTTGAAACATTCCCTTTATATTTCTTTCTTGATTTTGTCATTTTTATTATACTTGCTTAAATAAAGAAAAATTAAAATTGCTTAAGAATTTTTAAGAAATTAAGGGTTGGGAAGAAAGTTATTTTAATCCATTTTCATTATTAACGGGCATATTATAACATTTCTTACAATTTCGATGCCTACGATATTTTTGTGAGAGCCAAACTGTAAGAAATATCCTCGTAAAAAGCTCCAGTTTTGAGTTCTCGACGTTGTGCTTACAAGCTGCGCTGCAAGTGCTAGTGAAATTTATTCGAGAATTTAAGAAAATGATTAGGGGTCGATATGTTTCCGATTAGGGACATAATATTGTGTTTGTGCTAGCTCTCCCTTCCCCGGACTAACGTAAGTATATATATATAGTAAGTATAAAGGAATGTTGAAATATCCCCTTTGGTGTTATTGATGTATCTAATAATTTCAAAATTTACGTTATTAATGTAATAATTCAAAAATTTACGTAGGGTGAACGCCACAAAAAAAAAGAAAAAAATTGGTGAAATATAATACATGTTTTTTACTTTCCCAGTATGCCAAATAAACGATTTTCCAATCATTGATAAACATTGGATTTCATTTGATGTTTACTAATAAAACTGACATGTGAAACAGGTTAAAATGTGAAAAAATAATATATCAGTCCATCTGAAAAATGTGAATCAGCTTTCATATTAGCAATTAATATTTTCTCCGTATTACGGTTGTTGAGTTACATCATAATTATTAAAACTCATGCAGACCAGATCTTGAGGAAAATGAACTTTTTTAATATGAGAGGGAGGATGCCGATTTGGTTCCCGCTACCTGAGTTGATCCGTTAGAAACCAAACAGTTCGATAATCCGACTGGTACCTTCGACCCCAAATTAAAATATTATAAATGATTCTTAGACATATTTAGAAAAAAAAGAGGTAGTTGTAGTTAAGTTGGAAATAAAACCTAACCTGACCTACTTTATACTACCAGAATTATGTTGATGGAGAATCTCTTTTTCCACCGACGATTTGGACCAAAAATTCGTCTGATCTCACACGAACAACAAACGCTTGCGAAGCTTTTTACAGAACGTTTAACGATTCGTTTTACAAAGAACATCCAAATATGATAACATTTCTTGAGAAATTAATTTAATTCCAAATCGAAATTTATCTCAAGCTGCGAAGTCTTCATTTGAAACATAATGTAAGAGATCCTAAAGTTAGAAATCGTCACACTACAGGGTAAGTGAATTGCTCAGAGCTAGCCTAGCTCTAGGGCATATTTCAAAAACCTGGAAAATCTGGACAGGACACGGCTAAAGCTCTGAGACCAATCAGTCTAATGTCATTTTTGCTGAAGACTCTTGAGAAACTTCTCGACAGACATATCAGAGACGGTATACTGGCTACAAGACCAATACACCGAGATCAATATGCATATACAGAGTGGGAAAATCAACCGGAACAGCATTACATCAACTCATAAAAAGGGCTGAATACGTGCTGGAAAACAAATAGGTATTGCTCGCAGTCTTTCTTGATATAGAAGGAGCTTTTGACAATACCTCCTATGAATCTATAGCTAAGGCGACGAGGAATTCTGGGATCGATGCCACGAACTGCAGGTGGATAGACTGCAAAGATCAGACAATCCTCTGCTATGCTAAAACTAAGCAAGGCACAAAGATGCATTTGCATTACAGGGGCAATGAAGACTACTCCTACAGCGGCGCTGGAGACAATGCTAGACCTTCCTCCGCTACATTGTGTCATAATGTGCGAAGCAAGGGCAGCAGTAACCCGACTGGAAAAAGCATCAGACCATGACGTGGCACATGGGAGAGGACACATAGAGATAAGGAATGTGAATGATGACATTTTCAAAATGCCAACAGACCACATGACCACCAGATATATCTTTCGCAAGAACTTCGAGATTGTCATCAAAGATCGAAAGGAGCTTGAGGAAGAGAACGCACCACCACTTAGTAGAGCGAATGAACTGATCTGGTATACAAAGGGATCAAAAAATGAACTCGGCACCGGAGAGGGCATATACAGCAAGACGAGCAAATATGAAGGAATCGTCTCGCTAGGAAAATACGCCTCTGTATTTCAAGCAGAGGTCTATGCAATACTTGCATGTACAAGGGCAAATAATATGAGAGCCTACAACAACAGGCAGATCAGCTTTGGGGACCAAATTACCAACTCCGATAAGAGGTAATCGTTTCTTTTTGAATGAAATGATAGTAAACAAGTATTAAATTAATATAATTAGAAGTACTCTTTGCATTATTTGAAAGACAGTAGCTTGGCCGGATGCTGCAAAGAAAAAGGCCAAGAATCAGTAGCAACATCGCACTATGTCATTTCAGTATTACGGTACCTGGTTCACAGCGTGTCGAGCTTGCAACTTATATCCTAACCCCGTTTAAAAAATTTCATGACGAGAAAGGAAAATCCACCCCACTGCCTCATGTCTTCCTACGCACAGGCAACTAAGTCTTTCTCGACTTCAATCCGCCAATTTATTCTTCCCTACCGGGATGATGGATGCAAGTTTTATGTGGTTTTTCCTTGCATCTTAATTCACGCAGTGATCGGAACTTCGATACATTGAGGAAATTAACCAAATGGCCATCCCTAATCCTAAAACAGGATAGAAATAGAATTTTTGGCAAATCCAATAAAGGATAAATTTAATTTCAAAAGTCGAATCATGCTCGAGCAAACAGAAAAAGAAGCATTTGAGAAAATCACTTTGAATTTGTTTGGAATTAATGGGAATGGGCGCTTATAAGAGTCTCATTGAAATTGAATGCTGTAATTGAGATTCCTCGATAATGGACGCAAAAGAAACAGTTGCTATTATCAAATGCAGGTACTCTATCAAATGAACAAGGCCCGGATAGATGATAGTTTTGATTTTTTTGGTTTCTTGTAACATATATTTTAATAATATGCACCAATTTTACGTTTTAAAATGCTATTGTTACGTTTTGAAATGCTATATTCACATGAAAAATACACCTATCCACTAAAATAAGTTATCAATGTGATTTGAAAGTTATATAGAAAAACTAAAAAAAATGGTTCGATAATTACACAGTTTTTTAGGAGACAAAATTTAGTGATTATTCTGTTTTCGTATAAAAATCAACTCATTTAAGGGCATCAAATATGCTTTAATTTGACTCTGAAAATTCAAAAGCAATTATAGGATGCAACAAGCGGGTTGATCCAATATTGATTGTTCATTATATTCCGTTGTCTATAGTCAAGTAATCTGACAAAGAACAGTCAGTCAGTTAGTGTATTGATTCCCGAATGTGAGATTTTTATTTTGCCATACACAATATTAAAATTATGTATATCCCTCAAAAGGTAGATGTTGATGCGACGATTTTGATAACTGAAGAAAACTTCCATGTAATTTAGGTAACCACTGTATACAGGGTGGTCCTTAAGTAATTACATAGAAGTACAGTACAATCTACACTTCAAAATATTGCGATCTAAACCGAGGGGTAAGCCGCAAGTGGAAGTAGGTGTACACCGCAGTGGAAGTATGTGGAAGTTTGGTGAAAGTATGTGGAAATTTGATGCAGAAATTAGACAAAGTGCGGGGAAAATAACAAATTTAGAATTATTGAATAGGTCATTATACAGGGTGTTAATGAATAGATGTTACAAACTGAAAGAGCGTGCAGAGGATGCGAAAATCGGTGTGAAATTTCCTGTCGACATGGGTCGTTGGAGCTTTAGTTTTCGAGATACAGGGTGTTAAAGTTACCCATACAACAGGTAAAATATCATAAAAATCAATGCTACTGAGTGTTTTCAGAAATTATAAATTTTTGTGCTCGTTATGGAAGCGTGTTGCATTACAAAAAAGTTGCATGGGTTCTTACATTGTCAACTAACTTGAAAACAGTGTGTGGAAGTATGTGGGAGTTTGGTGGAAGTATGTGGAAGTTTCGTGGAAGTATGGTGCAAGTATGTGGAAGTTTTTTCAAATGTGGAAGTAGGTGTACAATATTTTTGTCGGCGGTTTACACCTCGATCTAAACCAACTAGACTTAATAAAATGTTGATATTAAGAGAGGTACAGGGTGTTGAAGATGAAATTTTAATTTTCGTTTTTAACAATAACTTCAACGCTTTTTGACGTATATGCACAAAAATTTGAGGTTGAGGGTTTTTTGATATGATAATTCATAATTTTGTCTCATTTCGATGTATTTTGTAGAGGCCACATAGGCCACGTATGCGGCAAAACTTTTTTGCCTTTTACATTAACGCAACTTTTGTGAAAAATAATTAAAGCCACATCATTGCAATAACAAAAAAAGTATACTATCTGTTAGTATCCCCAAATCTCAACGGTTTTAGAGATAATCACATTTTACTGATTAACTACATGATTATTATTTAATCAAATTACGTTCGAAAAATGTAGTGTGTACCACCCTGTATAGGTATATATACATGTTTATTCACTTCCGATCGTCGTCAATTTATCCATTTCGACACAAAAATCTCTAGTGACCTGTAAAAATGCAATCAAATCAGAAATGAGCGGCGCCAGATGGGGAAATAGTGGTTCGCCGAGAGCTTTAGATGATTTTCTTAAAGCTTTTCGAGCTTTTGTCTCGTGCTTAGCTGCTAAAAGAGGATTTAAAGGTGATAATTAAAAACTCTTCCTTGTCAAAGTGCACTCTTCATTATTTCAAAAATTAACTCTAATCGATAATTGTCTTTGTTAGAGAACGGAACGGTGCTGGATGGAGATTTGAAATTTTTTTTCTTCTCCCGACACTTAATCAATTTCTTGTGTACTTTCGTGAAATTGCAATTATTCTTATTTTTCCCTTTGATAATTAAACTTGCTGAAAAATTAATTGCTTTACACTGAAAAAATATTAAAAGCAAATTCAGTTAAGTAAAATTACTTTTTTGCATTTTATTATAGATTAGACTTATTAGACGTAGAGTGAAGTTATTAATTATAATTATGTCTCAGCCTTTATCGAAATAAAAATTGAATTTAAGTGAGGGATCCCGGGCGGCCGGAGCTTACTTTATATAATTTGTGGCAAAAAGAGGAATTCAACTAATTAAAGTGAGCATAAAATTTCAATTTAATATATATCTTTGAATTTTCAATATTACTTAAATAAACTAGAAATTATTTGATGTACCTAAAGAAAAACAGGAGATCCACGATATAATCCGCTGTTCTTAAAATTCCTCTGGTTGCCATCGCATGCAGGAATCGAGAATGAGAAAGTGGACCGGATAGCCAATAATTCAATTTCCATTCCAGCTCTGTATACTTGCTCACCTTATTACCAAAGGATCATATTCATAACACCTAGCAGCAATTTTGGAACATAAGCAAAACTTAAAGAAATCAAATGAAGAAGGAAAAACCAAACAGCTATTAACCGCCTCGTATCGATCATAGCATATACATATACAATAGCATATACACCTCATCACCAAAGAAGACCCACCCAGATATAATTATGCATGTAAAGCTCGCTCATCCATTATAAAAACCGTCCCACGTTACCAAAGTGCCAAAAAAGAGACATTCGCTGAGGTATATCATGTCATTCTTTTGCTGCTGATAATCAATATGTTTTGTGACCCTAGTCCTAATAAATATTGAAATTTATAGGTCGCATGTTACCAAAAAATATAAATATATGCCTTGAAAAAGGTTTCGTAATTAATTTCATATCAAATAAAACTCATGGGTAAATTATTTAGATATTAAACTAAAACTAACGTCAGTCGTACTAAGAACTTTAAATGGTGGCAAAAATGCGCACCATTGCCGCAATTAAAATTGTTTACCAAACAAATGGTTCAATAAAAACTCAAGTATGGTATTCTCAATTATATGAACATCCTTTATATTAAATTTTATATCTATGGTTCTGTTTAAGAGAATTTTAACATAATTTCATAAGATCTTTATATATTAAGTGTACCATTTCTTTATATTGTAGCCTGATGATGGTAATATTGTACCGAAACTAGTAGCATCATAATTGTCCTTTGTGAGACTATAATAAAATTGATTGTGGTTTGGACTTTGAGTTTTTATTGAACCATTTGTTTGGATTTCATAAAACCACATTTGAGATATGGATGAGCTTTTGGAGTTATAATTGCTTATCTGATTCAGTTGACGTCTTGACATTTTTGGAAAATATGAAGAACTGTGAGTAATCACAAGCAGTGATGAGTTATCAAAGTTAAAACCAACAATGATACGTTCCGGTTTTCATCCATACCGCGGAATTTGGAATATTTAAATTTCATATAAATACGGACAGAGGTTTCCGGCTTTCTGTTCATCATTGCTTTTGAAGCCACAAAATAATAGGAAGCTACGTATGGTGCTAAGGGTTTTCTTGAAAATATAAGTTGCAGATTTATCTAAATTTTACTAGGATTGCTGGTATGTTACACGGTTTTAATTCAATTCAGTAGCTTCGTAGATGTTTGAAGATTGAAATTAATAATGTAATGACCAATATAATACACAAAATGGTTACAAATTTTTAGGATGCCACATAGCTTTGTATTACGTCTCTGTTATATTCCGTATTTCCAATATATTATATTTATTTTACCAGAGCCATTAATGAATATTCATGTTACCACACTTGGAACCGAGTTCTGTTTTATATCATCTGCTGTAACAAATATACAAATGGTCTAAGTTAAAAACATGATGATATGATAAGTATAAGTTAAGGGTTCGGGGAAACGGAGATGCTTAGTTTTTGGAAATAGGGCAATGTGGTAGTGAAACAACAGTCTATGTATAACCGTGGGACTGAACAGTGTAAATGTCACCATTTTTGTAATGCTTTAGCTTTTGTACATATAGTTTATATAATAGTGAATGAAGTAATTAAGTGAATATGGCTGAGGTTTTATTTGGCCAAACAAGTGAAATGACAAATACGAGGAATGGACAACGTACAGCATAACGTAATATAAGTGTTACGCTAGAACATATGGCCCTTCGAGCCGGATAAATAATAATAAGAATAATGAGTGAAGTACAAAGCAAAAGTATTAGTAACCTAACTCAGTGATAAATAAGTGAAAATTTGAGTATCTACCTACCTATAATCGGAATAAGTTGTGACAGATCAATTACAGAATAGTTACAGCCGGAGTTTGAGAAGTGCAGCAGCTTCAGGTGATAGTGAAGTTAATAAGTGACCAATAAAGTGACAAGTGACGACGACGGAATCGTCAACAATAATAATAGGCTGCTGGGAGGTAATTCAGTCCATAGAAGTGACCGAGGCAAATTACGCTATTGCCTGGAAATTATTACAAGAAAGATAGGAAAATACCAAAATTATAATACAAAGTCATGTTAAATGTTTATATGAGTTGCCTGTTGTAGGAAAAAATACTTCAACAGATTCACATAATTTATTGGACGGCATTCAGACACTCTGTTGCTTTATGTTTTTAGTAATAAATTAGATATTACATCAAAGCAAGAATGAGAAACGGTTTGTGTGAAGCAAAACTCAGTAAAGTCTAATGACTTTTTTAAATTTTCAATGGGAAGGTGCCATGTTTTAGGAAACTTAGAAACGAACAAAAGGAACCAAAATCAATTCCTGCAAACCAGTAATTCACGAAAGTGAATTCTTTTCCATTATTCACTGGTGCAGTGAAGAAGGTATATCATTATGCAGCTAATTTAATTCATTTTAGCGTGAATTCTGATAATAATAGAATGTGATTGGCTAACGAGAGTGAATTCTTTTTATTATTCACTGGTGTGAAGAATTTATATCATTATGCAGCTAAATATGTAAAAATAATTTGAGCGTTATTATTTAGTCGTGGAGAAAGTACTTTATTGTACGATAAGGTGAACTGTTTGTTTACTTCCGGAAATCAATCTGATAATTGACGGCTTTACTGACGGTTGGCGATAAAATGAGTATATTATTTATAACTGTCGCGGATGAAATTTATATGATAATGGAAAACGCTTTTATATTTCTTAAGTTGAATGGAAGCCCTAAAAAGTTTTATATATCCCCTTATTTAACCAGAATTATCATTGTTTGAGTAACTGAAAGTGATACAAGTATTTAGTTTACCCGCATCAACTTGGATCCTTGAAGGTGGAGTAGGAGGAAGAATGTCGTGGTATTCGGGAGAATTGTTACGACTGCGTGCATTCATTAACTCCCTGGTTAACTAAAACGAATATTAAACAATACAAACAAGCTCTGAAATATTATTATCCTTCTGAACGAAACGAACCCTGAACCATATATGCATAAGACCCCACACAGCAGATAAAACGGCATGAATTTACGAAAATTGGTCCGAATACACCCTTTCACGTTGAATTATTATAGGATGAACCTAGAAAAGGAGCACTGCCTGAAATTGAACATATTCTTATCATATCACACCAATTTACAATACATTCTGAGGGTGTAGACAATTTTCCACTCAATAATTATTATTAGTTTGAATAGTTTCAGCTTTGCAATTTGTTTTGTATTTTATGAAATTAGTAACCCTGATGCTGCCACTTAAAACTAACGTTAGCTAATAATAAGCTATAACATAACAAACAAATTACAAATTACAAAAATTTAAAAAGATACAAGCATCAATTCACAAAATAAATTTGCCTTAATCTTGACCTGAAGTGTTTTAGAGTAGTAGAAGTCTTGACCCTCAGTGGTAGGCTATTATACAACCTTAAGCCTTCTATAAATAATGTTTTCTCCATTATTGCAAAGTTAAATCTTTCAATTTGGTAATTATCTTTTGTCCTTAAGTTGTAATTCATATTCGAAGATCTTTTATTCAAATATGTATTAAAATATGATGGAGCCTGATTATTTACGATTTTATAAATTAGTAACAAATTTGACTCCCGTATAAGCTGTGATACATTTAGAAATTTTAATGATTTTAACATTTCATTAATTGATGCATATCTGTTTGTGCGAAATAAGATGCGCATTGCCTTATTTTGAAGGACTTGTAGGTTATGAATATTTTCATTAGAACAGGACATCAATAGAGACATACAATAATAAAAATGTGGATAGATGATAGTGTTGTACACCAATTTTCTGCACCAGAGTGGAAGACTTTTACTAACTCTAGAAAAATATCCAACTTTTTTTCCTATTTTCTTGCACAAAAAATTTATATGTTTATGGAATCTGAGCTGAGGATCTAATATAACTCCTAAATATTTTATTTCATCTACGTATTCTACTATACTATTATTAATTTTAATGATATATTGACTTTGCCTGAAGTTATAACAATTTTGCTTACTACCTAGTACCATACATTTAGTTTTTTGTTCATTTAAATTTAATTTATTTTCCATCAACCATTCATTCAGGATGTCTAGCTCGTTATTCATAACATTTACCAGTTCTATATAAGTTTTACCAGATACAGAAATCAAAGTATCATCTGCAAAGAAATTGACGAAAGAATGCTGTAAGTATTGGTATAAATCATTAATATACAGTATGAATAATAACGGTCCCAATACACTACCCTGTGGTACCCCAAAATATGTCTTAATCTCCTCTGAGCATTCACCATTAGTTTTAGTTTTCTGATACCTCTCGGTCAAGTAATTTTTGATCCAGTTCAGGACACTCCCCTTTATAGCGTATTTTTCGCATTTCACTACTAATTTATCTCTATTCACAGTTTCAAGGGCTCTTTTTAAGTCAACAAATATACTAATTACAATATTTCCTTCATCAATTTCTTTTTTCCATTTGTTGGAAACTAATTGACAGGCCATTTCACAGGAATCGTGCCTTCTAAAACCAGACTGGTTGATGAATAATAAATTGTTTTCGTTAAGATGCTCACCCAACTCTTCATGAACTATTATTTCAATTATTTTTTCAATAATTGGAAGAAGGTTTATTGGTCTTAAGTCCTCTGGCTTCCTGGGATTACTAACTTTTGGTCTAACGTTCTCTAATAGTTTGGATCCAAAATATATTCCATCATATTAGAATGAATGCAGTCACTTTTTTTTACATGGGAGATGGAAATGTAGGAATGTTTAACAAACAATGTTAAAACAATTGAAGTTTAGATCATAAAGAAATGTAGGATTGTATATATATATACGAAGAGAAAATATTCATAGTCATAAGCTGCGGTCATTTGGATTCCGCTTAGAAGTTCAAACAAAGGAAATGCCGTTTCGAAGAAATATTTAACAAACATCTGTTTTCTATGTCTAGATAAACCTTAAGAGCGGCTCGTTTGGTTTAGCCATTCTAGTGTTTTTTTTTGTATTTAAACGTTGACTATATTTGCGTAAAGATCGTTAAGTAAATAAATATTAAAAAGAAATTCTCTTCAGATCCGGACTGATAGATGACATCCACATATCATTTTGTTAAAAAATCTAACGTTGTTTTCCTTTTTTCACTCGCAACGTCATCTATAGGTATTCGTAACAGTATGAAGGCTATTAAAAGGCTGGATGACATGTATATATTTTTGCTTATCAGTGAAATGGAAACAAACACATTCAAAGAAAGCAATACTCTAAATATAATCTTGCACCTATATGAAGTAACTTATGTATCATTGTGTGGTTTTATGGAAACACGATGCAAGTGAAACTTTTTTCCAGATTTGTAATATATTAGCCATATTATAAGGCTCAGGATGTGGAGTTTACTCGAGAGCACTAAGCCTAAAGATTAAGTGGGAAATGGGAAAAATACCAGCGTGGTTCAAACAGAACTGGCTGGTATCTCAATTGCCACAAAAGAACTAACCAGAAGAGGAATTTCTGGCAAAAACATAATAATCTGCACTGATAGTAGACAAGCCCTATTAGCCTTGAACAGACAACGTGTTATATTGAGGCTAGTACTAGAGTGCCACCAAGATTTAGCTGACGCCTCGGCAGATAACAATATTATCCTGAGGTGGGTTAAAGGGCACGACAGGAGTAAAGGAAATCGCATTGCTGATTCTTTAGCCAGGGAAGCCGCTGGACTAAAAATTCTAGGACCCAGTGACACCTACGGCCTAACGACTTCGACAATTGCGGAACTAGCCAAACGTTACACCCATGCTCGATCCCTTAAGAGATGGGATGGAATCAAAGGATGCAGTCTTGCCAGGATCACCCTGGGCGACCCTGGGAAGCTGGCGCCGAAGAAATATTTGGCGATGACCAGGAAAAACCTACGTTTAACAGTAGGATTTCTGACTGGTCACTGTCAACTAAGGAAACACCTCCATACTATGGGGCTAGTGAACACACCTCTATGCAGGATGTGTGAACAGGAATATGAAACTGTCAGGCATGTCTTATGCGAGTGTCCGGAGTTATCGTCAATAAGAGAGTGTGTGTTCGGTGAGTCTTGGCCTACACCTGCCGATATAAAGGAGATGTCTCCTAGTGACCTGTCCACCTTCCTGAGAAGGACAGGATGGACAATGACCTAGGAGGACAACTCCTCGGGAGGATGTACAATGGTCACATGTGGCCTGAGTGCTGTGAGCCTACACACTCACCCTCCCTACTCTACAGATACAGAGCCAGAGATATCGGATAAAATTAATATTCTACGAATTAAATAATAACTAGAGTCCTCCTTTCAGACATTTATTAATAATATTGTTAAAAATAAGGACAGGTGAATTGAACACATATAAAAGTAAAAGAGCCATGTTACGTTTTTTTGTTGGTCTAAACCTTTAGCATAATAGACAACGT
>CAJUYH010001057.1:0-53331 GCA_910591685.1 Galerucella tenella
CATTGTCGCCTGAATGGGCACCTGAAAAAGCTCAAAATAGTGGAGGAAGAAGAATGCAGATTTTGTGGAATGGAAAAAGAAACCTCCATCCACATACTTTCCAACTGCACAGCACTCCAGAATCCTAGAGCACAGCACCTGGGAGATTACTGGATAGAAGAGGAACATTTGCCTAAGTTGAAGCCTGCAGACATCCTAAAATTCCTCCGGGAAATAGGACTAAAGGAACTGCTAGTTTCTGAGACTCTCCTCAGAAACTGAGTAGAAGTAAGAGGGCACAATAGATCTTTTAGGTCTCAGTGAATGTCACCCCAAAAATCACACATACATACATACAACTTATTGAGGATTATTGGGTTATTATTTATACGAAAAGGAAATAGATTGCCTCAAAAATGCAGTAAATATAGAAGAATGTACTTTTTAATTCCGAACCATAGTCAGTGGATATTGTAATTTTTCAACGGGGCAAAATGCCGGAGTGGGAAATTCTGCCTGAAAAAGGAAATACTATAATGGACAGGCACTGAAGATATTACTCTTCCAATCATGATATATAAAACTCTTTATCTTCAATATGACAAACATTTTCTATTACAAATAGGTGTTGTTTCAAATTCACAAATGCAGTCTCGGATTATAATTTTTAAAGGAAAAGGCCTATAGCAATCATTTTATACATTGTCAATACCTAACAGACAATTTTGGTTTTTGTTGTATTTATCAACTGGCGGATAGTGGCAACGCCGCAAGGAGTTCGTATTGCCTGAAATGCTTCATATACGGAGCCTACTTTGCTTTGAAGTATGCAAATATACACCAACGGAGCCTACCGTAGCCGTTACATATACCGGATCCCACTACGACGTCAACTTGTATAGTGGTATACATCAAATATACGCTAGGAGCCCAAATTAGACTACAGGTATAACGGAGTTCACAATAGCCCTTGGAAATTAGTGTAAAGAGTACTCTTTTTACAATTTTGCCGCTTCCCCAATATTCCTGTCCTTGTATATATTGTGTGGGAATAAACGAACATTTATTCACTCAAACACATAAAGCTTCAATAGCTCTTACTTAACTTGGAAGGTGATTATAAAAATGAGAAATAATTTGATATGTTTGACATATATATTTTTACTTGACAGTTGTTTATTAGCAACACAAAACAATATCACGTTAAAAATTAAACATAACTCCCGCCTTGGACGTTTTCTGGAAGAAAACTCCAACTCAAACAAAACACTATCTACGCTTCAGGCGCTCAACACAATACTTACAGCTAACACAAAAAGGTTCAACAAATAAAATAGCTAACCTAATGACAAAGTCTTAAGATTTAACACTATGCCACCGAAAATTCCCAATATATACAAAAACAAATCTATGGATTAAGGAAGGCTTGAACTACCAACTGCCTCCAGGACAGTTGGGGTACTCGCACCGGTAACTCTTAAGCCGGAGAAGGGGTGGTCCGGTGAACTAAAGAATGTTGAGGGCGCCAGATAAATTGCAGCGAATACCCAATGCACAATAGACTAGTCACCAATCCATCAAAAGACTAGTCAACAAGTAATACCTTACCACTGCAAATCATTCGATATTGTAAACCATATAAATAAGAAAATGTTGACTCAATCTGGATTATTTTAATAATAAAAAAACATATATTAGATATCAACATATTCATTCAATATCTAAGTAGAATGATATCTCTTATTCTAGTAATACTATAAAGTGAAAAAAATATAAGTATGAAAAATAGCATCATAACCTAATAACCTAAATTTCGGGATCTTTTAACGGCTAAATACGACACCTAAGGTTGAAGTGTAACCACGAAATATGCGCATAAAACCAGTGGGCGACGACGCATGAGCTCAGGCGCGGCTACTGTAAATAAGAATACGGAAAAACTAGATTGTAAATACGCAACCTTAGAAAACGCTTACATTGTTCAAAAGCTGGCAAATGGATATAACCAAACAAATATATAATTGGCAATACAATGTGTACAAAAATAAGTTATCTTTCCAACTAATGATAATGACCAAGGCGTTACTACTCTTATGTAATACTTATATCTTTGCCGGAAACATACGGAATAAAAGTAAAATAAACTAAATGTTCGTATATAAAGAAAACTTAAAAATTGAAGTAAACTTGCGTGTATCCACTTGTGGGGACATCCAGTCAAGTCTGTAATCTATAACAGTGGAACAACCAGAGTGTATATTCCAGTAGGTACATCTAAACCACTCTGCAATGGACCAAACTGCCAACGTCAACTAACATAGGATCTGCATAACCAACCAAGACTGATACTCAATGTAGCATTGCTAGTGACTGAACTTATGTTGAAGAAGATAAGTTGAAAAGGGAAAAAAAAACCCTAAAAGCAAATGTTTCAGTTAGCACTCCGCAACATTGATATATACAAGATAAATGCATTTATACTCAGTTAAATTGAGTAATAGATCAGGCATAAATCATAGCAATAACGACTGCTAAATAAAAACTAAATTATAAAATAACTAAGGCAAAACCCACTTTCAATTTAATTCCCCCCAATTCATGTTACCAAAATGTATTATTGAACCAATAAACCATTAAAAGTGGTATTATAATATTTTATGAAACAAGACATTTATTTCTGGGAATTCAGATTCATTTTTGATATCTTGCAACAATGCAATCCCAAAATTATCTTTAAGTACTAAAAGTTTCTATATACAAGAACGAAAAACAAGAATTTAATAGACTAGTATGTAAAAAAAACGATATTCAACATACCCTTCCTGGTCAGGGATCCTTGGGGTTTATATTGTCCAGTAATTTAAGACCTAATATCCAGTTGGAAAATAGACCAAATTGACTCCCTATATCTGCAATTTCACCTGCGGCGACTAAAATCCTCCAGGGAGATGTTTTTGGGAAAACCACTACCAATGTATACTACCAATTGTAGATTTTCCCTAAACGATTATGAGAAACTTTCGAAATTATCCCAACTAAGGATGGACACAAATTTCCAAAAGAAATCAAAAGTTCTCTTCGCACCTGGTGATTCTGCTAATTACCAAAAATGGCCGAGCCTCGAGGTATATCTTCTCGATCACCTTCTCATGACCCTTCCAGAAAATAATATAGGCCAGTACACTAAGTCAAACGAAAAATTATGGAAACGGAAATGATAAAAATGATCATTATAGAACAATAATAGTAGTACAGCACGTAAAAAATACTGTTATTATAGTTTTATTTCTTCCTCAGATATAATGGCAAGTAAAAAGATATTATTGATTACTTTAAATAAGCAATATTGAAATATTTTGTGACAACCTAATTTGGCAACACCTATCAATCTCTGCGCGATTAGAAATATCGACAAAATTAATACATTTTTGATGCGTACTGTCATCAAAACCATTGTGTAGACCAGTAGTTGGCCAATTTGAATAAGTAATTAAAAATAAATAATTTAACGTTACAACTATACAAATCTAGTCAGCATTAGGAAGGGGACATACCTTCGCTATGGACCTAAGAAACGTTCCATCTGATGTTTTGACTCTAATTAAACGAACTTTGCCGTCTGAGCCCTCAAGAATTTCAATAATTCGCGCGAGAACCCACTTGAGAGGAGGCAAGTTATCCTCCTTTAGAAGAACTAATTGATTAACTTCCAGATTTCGTTTTTGATTGGTCCATTTTGGCCTTTGCTGAAGTCTATTCAGATATTCAATGGACCATCGTTTCCAAAATAATTGTTTGAATTTAATACACTTCTGATACATTGTCAATCGATTTTCTGTAATATTACTCAAGTCTTTGTCTGGGAATGCTGAAAGATTGTCGCCGATTAAAAAATGTCCCGGTGTTAAAGGGCTTAAATCGGTAGGATCATTTGATAAAATGCTAAGAGGTCGTGAGTTCATAATACCCTCAATGCAAACCAATACTGTCGAAAATTCCTCAAAATTTAAAACTGTTTCTCCAATAGTCTTGATTAGATGATGCTTAGCACCCTTAATCGCAGCCTCCCAAAGGCCGCCCCAATGTGGTGAGCGAGGTGGGATAAATTTCCACTGAATCTCGTTTTTGGACAAAAATTTTTCAATAGACTCAATGTTACTTTTGGCTTTAAAAAATTCGTATAAAGCTTTCAAATGGTTACTGGAGCCAGAAAAATTAGTGGCATTGTCAGAATATATTACCGAGGGATTACCCCGTCGGCCTATAAAACGTTGTAATGTGAGTAAAACTTGTTCAGTCGACAAGCCCGACACTAATTCTATGTGAACGCACTTAGTAGTCATACATACAAATATAGCAATATATGCCTTAACTTTGGGTGCTTTGCGTAAATTCGAGGTTTTAATTAAAAATGGACCCCCAAAGTCCACACCGACCTTTAAAAAAGGACGATAAACTGAAACCCGATCTTTAGGTAGGTCTGACATGATTTGCTCGGCACACTTAGCTTTAAATTTAAAACAAGGGATGCACTTGTGAATTATGCGTTTAACAGCTCTTAGACCGTCTAAAGGCCAATAACGTAGTCTAAAGTTACTTAACACGGTTTGAGGACCAGCATGATATAATTTAAGGTGCTCTCTTCTTAGCATCAAATCAACAACGTGACATTTAGCAAGCAATAACACTGGATGCTTCTGTGCAAATGGCAGATCAGCATTTGACAATCTCCCGCCAACGCGGATTAATCCTTCCAAGTCAATAAATGGATTTAAAGAATTAAACTGTTTGTTTCGAAGGACCTTTTTATTTTTTAATAAATCTTTTTCTTGAGAAAAATAATGTAGTTGCAAAACTTGCAATATTACCTTTAAAGCATGTTGTAATTCATCTACCTTTAAGGGACCAAATCTTTTGTCATCTTTATGGTTTGAATTATGTAAAAAACGGAGACAGAATGCAACTATACGTTGTATCTTTTGAAAATCTGAAAATCTATTGAAAATACCTAACATATAATTTTCGGTAGAGGTTCTACTCATAACAATTTTTCGTTCCTCAGGAACTTTTTGAACATTATTGACGTTTGACTGAAATGAGTTTATATTAAAATTAACATTTTTCAAGTGTAAGGGACCTTGCCACCACATATTATTAGAAATGAGTTCTTGCGCCATCATACCTCTAGATACATAATCAGCTGGATTTTGTTTGGTAGGAATGTACCTCCAGGTGTGCAAAGCTGTTAGTTCTTGAACTAAAGAAACTCTATTTGCAACGAATATATTCCATCTACTTGGATGTGATTCTAGCCATGCTAACGAAATTTGGGAATCTGTCCAAAAATTAACGCTGGCTATTTGAAAGTTATTCTTGAATATATCTAAAATACGATGGGTGGTTTTTGCTGACAACACACATGCGCATAATTCCAATTTTGGAAGAGAAATTGTTCGCAAAGGACAAACTCTAGATTTGGCACAAATAAGATGACAAGAAACACTGTTGTTTTCATAAACAGTTTTTAAATATATACAACACCCGTATGCCCTTAAGCTTGCATCTGAGTAAGAATGAATCTCAATTCGCTTGATATTCCGATTATTAATTAAACATCGTGGAATTTTTAAATCTGATAATTCAAGAATGTTTGTGGATAATTTAATCCATTCGTTACGCAATTCTAAATTTAAGCAGTCGTCCCAGTTTAAATTAGATAACCAAAGTTTCTGCATAAAAATTTTGGCCGTTATGACAATTGGAGCAACAAGCCCCAACGGATCGTAGATCTGAGCTATGATAGCTAAAACATTTCTTTTTGTGACTGGATTTACATTTATGCTCTTGGGCAAAGAAATGGAGAAGTGATCTAATTTTGGCTCCCAAAAAACACCCAGTACTTTATTGGAGTTACTCTCGGAATTTATAGAGTAGTTTTTAAGTTCAGTTTCTGAGGTAAAATTACGCATAAACTTCATGGAATTTGAACACCATTTATGCAGTGTAAATTGTCCTAAATTGAGTAATTTTATTAATTGGGTTTCTAGTTCACAGAGCTCCTCAAACGAGTCAGCTCCCGCCAAAACATCATCAACGTATGTTTGAGTCTTAATTGCTATAGATGCCAACGGAAATTCCTCTTTATACATGTCTGCCAATTCAGCGAGACAACGAGTGGCTACATAAGGTGCAAAGTTTGTTCCGTAGCTAACAGTCAACAATTCGATGCATTTAATATCATCCGTTATACTTTCTCTCCATAAGATATTTTGTAAATGAATGTGATCAGTATTAATTAAAATTTGCCGGTACATCTTTTCGATGTCTGCAACAACTGCAAAAAGATAAACTCTGAAGCGACACAAAATGTCAAATAATTCTGGTTGAACAACAAGACCTTTTAGACAAATGTCATTTAATGAATATCCTGAGGTGGTTTTCATGGAAGCGTCGAAGACAACTCTGAGACGTGTTGTAGTTTTATCATTACGAATCACACAATGGTGAGGTATGAAATATTTGTGGTTATTGTGAATATTTTTAAAATCAAGAGGAATATACCGTGCATGACCTAAGTTGATATATTCTCTAATAAACTCTGAATATTGGTAAAATAATGATTTATTTTGATGCAATCTTTTCTCTAATGAAAGAAAACGTTTTTTGGCATATGAAAAAGATTCGCCTAGTTTAGAACTCTCAACGGGCGATTTAAATGGGATATCCACTTGGAATCTACCATTTTCTAAAATTTTTGTAGTATTCTTAAATATTTGTTCAGAAAGTTCATCCTCACTTGATAAGATATGTCCTTGTGGCACATCTTCAACTGCCCAGAATTTCTGCAGCAATTTATCGATTTGATTGAAATTGATAAATAAAGAATGCGAGGGAACTTGTTCACATGAAATAAAATTTGACAAGATTGTTGAGGATAGGACACCTCCTACCACCCAACCAAGGTGGGTATTTTGTAAAATGGGTAAGTTGTCCCCAAGGTTAATCAAACCAGGTAAAAGTAATGAATAATAAACATCTGCACCCAATAATAAATCTACATGATCTGGAACATCAAAATTTGAGTCAGCCAAGACAATACTACAAGGGATCTCTAATCGATTTGTTTGTAAAGGAAATTGAGGCAACTTGGAGGAAATAAAATTTGTTACTGAACAATTTACTTCAAATATTTTAGTTGGGTCAACTTTTGAGAATAATTTAATATCGATTCCTTCACTTACTTGCATGCGACCTGATACACCACAAATTGACAAATTTTTATTATAGGTAGGGTATTGGAGTTTTTTAGCTAATTTATGTGTGATAAGTGACACTTGAGACCCACTATCAAGCACTGCTCTGGCAGATATTAAATGACCATTGTTGTTTGAAACATGTACGGATGCAGTTGCCAATAAAATATGAGATTTTTGATTTATAAAAAGGCTTGACATAGCGTTAGATTGTTCCCCAAGCATGTCACTTGTAGAAGCTTTAACAGCCTCCGAATTTTGTGTTTGTTCTATGTTAGAAGCTTGATCTGAATTACTACTCGAGTTATTCATAGGATAACATTTTTTTCTGTGTTTGGTAAGCTCACGATTGGAGCTAAAACTCGTATTTTGTTGAGCATTTCTTGAATTATTTTGAGACTTATTAAGATTTGATGAATATTCGACAGAATTTCCCGCATGTAATAGGGTATTATGAGCTTTGTCGCAAATAGGACAATTCTTCCACTCACATTGACTGACATGGTGTGGAGAAAAACATTTTAAACATAATTTGTTTGAAAATACAAACTGTTTTCTTTGATTTAATGTCAACTCTTTAAATTTAAAGCATTTAAGCATGTTGTGATTTGACATTTTACAAAACAAGCAACTTAGCTTTTTATCTACATTAGCAAAGTGAGAGTTTTTACGAGGCAACTCTGGCGAAACTAAATTTTCAGCAGCCTGACATCTCTTCTCAACGAACTTGAGGAAACCATCTAGAGTAGGTAAAAAAGTAGGACCTCTTTCCAACTCGTACCCCCGTCTAGTGTTAATGTCTAATTTTTGGGACAAAATATACACTAAAATTAAATCCCACTCGGCTATAGGAACATTCAAATTTTTCAAGCACTCTGTGTGCTGTTTGACTGAAACAACAAAATCACGTAAATTCATCGAATTACTTTTATTCATTGATGGAACGTCCAATAGGCCCTTGATGTGAACGTAAATATTCGCTAACTTATTTTCATACCTTTCTTTGAGTATGTCAATTGCTACTGACAAATTAGAGGCAACCAACGGTAAATTTGCAATTAATTTTTGGGGTTCACCCAGTAAATTTGATTTTAAATAAATAAGTTTTTGTATTTCTGCCAAATCATCATTGTCTAAAACAAGGGCTTTAAAAATGTCATAAAAACTATTCCAACTTTGGTGAGCACCTGCAAATTTGTCAATAACAATTTCAGGCATCTTAGATTTAACCTCTGTTTTAACATTAACATTTTGTGGAAAATTTGGCTGATGACTTTGTTGGTTTTTAGGAGAAGAGCAATCAATCAAAATTTTTAATTGAGTTTTTAAAGCGCAATATTTTTCTTCGTAGTCACTAGGATCTCCAATATTTTCAACATCTGTCTCAGATACCTCAATGACTTCCTGAGACTCACAAAATTTCTTGAAAGAAGTTTCAAGTAGCTCTAACCTGGTTTCATATTCAAATGTATGCAATAAATTGCCTGCATTTGCTTTAATAAAACTATCTATCCTAGTGATGCTACTTTTGGCAGTTCTACGAGCGGTATGAGCTTTTAGTAACAAAGCATCCGAATCCATGTTTGATTACAAATATATTGGAAAGATCTGACCTGAGAGAATCCTTGACGCCAATTCACAATCAGTCCAATTGATTCACGAAGCAGCTTGCCATACCATATTCCAATTCCTGAGTTTGACAATTAAAACTATTTGCTGGTTTTTTGCCGAATCCGGCTCGAAGGACCAAATTTATGTGTGGGAATAAACGAACATTTATTCACTCAAACACATAAAGCTTCAATAGCTCTTACTTAACTTGGAAGGTGATTATAAAAATGAGAAATAATTTGATATGTTTGACATATATATTTTTACTTGACAGTTGTTTATTAGCAACACAAAACAATATCACGTTAAAAATTAAACATATATATTTATATATATGTATATATACACATTCATATTTAATGGTACTTACCGCAACAAAAATAACATTATATGCAATTAATATTTTTTCATCTCTGGTATGTGTCATCGAGCCCATGAAATGCTTTATAGCACAATTTAAGAGCTTTTATTCATTAAAAGCTCCAATTTATACTTAAGTTTTATGTTTGGTACATTTAAGTGGTAGTTTAGTTTGTTATTAAATTGTGTTGCATCGAGAATAATCTCACAATTTTCCAATAAAAAATGCTATAAAAACGGCATAATAAACAGAACTTCATCAGGACACATACCTTATTTTTATAATGGACTGTTACTTCCAGTATCCAAATTCTCTATTAAAATATGATGTGAAAGACCTATTTTTTTCTTCATTGCAGTTTTCGGAAAAGCACATCAAATTGGTAGTGTAACACTATAGAATTTTCTTTTATTATCTTACCCAGTGAAGACATTACGTCATGTGAAGACGTGAAGAAGTGTCTTAAACTTTATTTCAGCATTGTCTGGCAACCTCACAGGAATAGTACGGTCACAGTAGCACACAATAGCACAGCTGTTCAACCAACTTGTGATCGCAGTTATTTGTGAAACTTCATCGCCGACGCAGGGCCTCTACCGCATACCACTCGTTTGAAGAACGATTCATTAACGTGGTAGATAAATCCAGCAAGTCGTAGTGCCACCAAATAGATCTTCCAGGTATCAGTAACTTGGCAGTTAACATAGCAGAGACGTTCGATCAGACCTACTTGGACTCCATGATAGCTGCTGCTGCAAGGCGTGAAGCCACCACATATAGGTGAATGGAAAACAAGCTTGTTCCGAGATTCCATGGATGTCGTGATTATAAAGAAATGCCTACAGAAAGGTATATTACCTCCTAGAGATAGATGTACTCCTGGAAAAGCTATAAACAATAAGGAAATTGTGATAGGGATACCCGGAAGCACTTTGGAGAGGATATAATACAACCATCACAACCACTGAAAATCCCCCCAGTCAAACCAGTAGCTTATATAGAAGATACGAAGCTTTTGGAACGAAAGTATATAACACGGGAAATCTAATATCTGTTGAGGCTGCGTTAATCATTTTACAAGAAAAAATGTTGAGAGACTGCTAAGCCTTTTCACACATTGCTAATAAGATTGTTAATACAAGTAGTGAGCACTGAACGTTATAGAAACAATAAATACCTACTTATGAACCATCAATACACTATGGAGATATCTTGTGATGGTTTTTGATATCCTAGCGATTGAATGATGGCTGACAGCTTAGGCAACAGGGCTGCTTTATTCTGTATCAAATTGACACGATTTTCACGGAGATTACATGGTGAAGTTAATATAGATTTTTAACCAAATGACCCTATTGAAACCATAATTGTGGGTTCATAGTTAATACAATTTCCACGTAATGAATTTTATCCAATTTGGACTACCAAAAATTGGCTTTATAGTGTAAAAGTCTCAAAGCAACGGTGAATAAATCAATCATAAAAAAAGAAAATAGATAGATCGAATATCGATTATTCGGTATATTACTTTAGTAGGAACAATGATACACTTAATTGGATACTGGATAACATGAAAGTGGATTATGAAAATGGTGTTAATAACAAAGTCCAAACATAGCCTTGGATGAGGGTTCAAATGGATCAATGATTGGCTCAAAAATTAAATGAGATAGGGCTGACATCAACGCACTAAGAACACAAGGATTATATATATCATATATATTCAGTAATCTAATCACTAGATATTCTTAATTCAATTTATTGGTATGTTTTTTAAATTAGGTGAAGATTGAGCTGGTTTGGTTTGGTCTATATATTCATATAATTTAGAGGTTATAGCACAAATTGCATCCTGCGTAGATGCACCTTCTCTAAAGACATATTGATTGCAAGATATTAGTGTATTTTTATTTATGTACTGAGTAATTCTTTTTTTAAGGATTTTTTCAAAAATTTTGGCTATATTTGAGATTAACGATATGGGTCTGTAGTTAATTACCTCAGATTTAGAAACCTTTTTAAATAGAGGCTTTATTAAACCAATTTTGAAATTAGCGGGACAGTATCCGGACTCTATTATTTTATTTATTAAGTGAGAAAGTGGTTGAGCTATTTCGTTTCTAATTTTTTTCAAAGTTTCAGCTTTTATTCCGTCAATACCTGGCGCTTTCTTGGATTTTAATGAGTCTATGATTTCTAGTACTTCATATTTGGTTGTAGGTGCAAGAAACAGGGACGACTGACGGCTGACGGCTGACGGCTTTCTTTGTAGATGATAAATAGATGGTGTTGGGATATTACTTGCCATATTTTTACCTATGGAAGCATAGTGATTATTAAAACAGTTCGCGATTCCTTCTTCTTCTTTTATAAGTTGTTGATAGACGAATATGCGAATATTTGAGAGACGAAAAATGACTTGGAATTGCTTTTTGTTGTTATGTATTTCGTGCTGTGGGAAGCGTTCACGCGTTATTTATAAGATCGAACGACCTTACCATATCTGTTATAATTTTTTATGAACGCTATTTGGTAAAAAAATTACCTCTAGTTTGACAGTTTTGTACTGGAATCCCTATATCGCATCTTATAAATAACACAGTGTATACGTATATTGGATATTTGAAATATGGATCCATTATATACTATGAGCCCATGGGGAAAAAACTGTCGCGATTTGAAACAGCAGCAAACCCATTTAAAAAGATAGTTTATCATGCCACCAACGGTTCCAGCACTATGGCGTACATTTTTTCTTGTGCAAAAAAGCGCAGTGGAAAACTGAACATTGCATTTTTTTACCCCTTGAAACCGTGATATGAAACTGTACGCCGTTTGTTACATTTGATAGTAGAATCATAGGAGATCGGTCCAGACTCTATGACGTTCAAAAATAATCGTTCGGAAAATTTCCGAACGAGATTTCCCTACTCAAAAAATGTCACCTCCCGCACAAATATTTTTGCACGACATGATTGAATAATTTCTTTATAAATAAAAATTGATTGTAACAAATGCCATTCATTTTTACATGAGATTTCCCGCTTAAAAATAATCGTATGCTAAAGCTAACAGTTGTAGGAAGTATATACATTTTTAGAAAATTTTGTTTTTTGACTATCCACACTATTATTTTTGTACATTATTTTATTCTAAAAGGAACCTATAGCACTAAATGCCGTACAGTTCCAGATGACCTTTTTTGAGTAGTAAAATCTCGGAAAAGAAACAATTTCCCACGGCTTTCCACACAACTTCTGTCAAATCTTTATTTATATGTTGTATAATCTCCAGAAACCAATGCCGTACAGTTTAAAATTACCTTTCTAGAGGGTAAAAAATAAATTTAGAAATTTTCCTAGATTTTCCGAACGATTATTTTTGAACGTCATAGAGTCTGGACCGATCTCCTATGATTCTACTATCAAATGTAACAAACGGCGTACAGGTTCATATCACGGTTTCAGGGGGTGAAAAATAAAATGTTCAGTTTTCCACTGCGCTTTTCTGCACAAGAGAAAATGTACGACATAGTACTGGGACCGATGGTGGCATGATAAACCATCGTTCTGAATAGGTTTGCTGCTGTTTCAAATCGCGACACTTTCTTCCCCATGGGCTCATAGTCTATTACTACACCTAGGTATTTAATTTTTATCTTAGGTAAAAATAGAAAGTGTAAGTGTTTTCGATTGATTTAATATGGAGTTCCCCACGAATTATAACTAAAGGGTAGATCAAAATATTTTTCAATAAATGAATATAATCTTGCCCAGTTTGATTATTCAATCTCTGTAAGAAAACGGAGTTGTCATTTGCTGGTTCCAACATAAATCCAAAGTTGTCCGCTTTGGGCGGGTTTCCTCACATAATTTTGAGCAGGTCAAAACTAATGATTCTCGAAGGACCACTCTAGTTAGACAGCTAGAGACTGTATACCTTTAACAATATCAGAGGTCTGGGAAAACCAATCTGATTATGATTGCGGAAGAGGCTAGAAAATACACACTTCCGGTTATACCTTATATTGCGTTCTGCCAAGCAAAGGAAAAGGTATATAAAACCATACAAGTGCAATACTTGTCAGCGAGTGAGGATGTAAATAACAAAATGGACAATTCCTCGTCCTGAGGTCCAGAAAGAAAATATAGGTAAAATACAAATCTTGTATTCGAAGTGTTCTCTTAGACTTGTAAGAGATACAAACAAATTGAATGTAGAACAAATCAAGTAAGCTTGATAGAGCAGTTGGGCAACATTGCGGATGCCGGCATATAAAGTTTATAAATTGTAAATAAAAAGGTGTTGACTTACGACCTTTCACAAACACTACTATCGCGAGCAATTTATATAACAAACATAATATTACATAACACTTTAAAAAGACAATAACTGAAAAAACATGGCAATCAATATTATCGACATTTCATCGACATAGAGAGCGACCACTCCCTTGTAGATCAACTTACTGACTGCTAACGTTTTTTATACATTTTCATCGAAGAGGGGAATTGGGGATTTATCGGTCTTGCGCTGTAATGCGAAGGTTTTTAAAACAGGGGCGAATAGACAGCCTTATTGCTTATGTCACAACTGTGGGCGGAGCCTGGACTGGTTCCAAACAAACACTCTTTCTATGTAAAAGTCCCATAAAGAATTTTCCATTTAGTGTTTTCAACGTTACAAAGGCAAAATAAGACATCTAGTTTCCATATTGTGTTAGAGGAACGTGCCTTTTAAGTGTTTTTGCAAAGGTGAGTTAATTTAATTACTATATTAAGTTGAAAACTTTTTGAGGTTATTTTGGTTATTTGATTTTATTTGGAACCATCTAAACTGTATTCTGTATTCTTAATTTCTATTTTCTTTTATTTTGAGATGGCTTCAAAACATGTCTTAAAGCTTTCTTTGTCCACAAAATGGCAATCACAAACTCTCGCAAACTGAGTGGGTTGTTTATCTTTTCGCTTGTGAGTAAATAAAATATTCCAATAAAACATTCTTCAAAAATACTCTTTCTTCACCTTATAAGAGAAATCCATTTGTTTATCTCAGCCTGGTTTATTGAAAATCGAAAAAATTTGCAGGTTTGCTTTGCACGCTTGCAACCTGCCACAAAGCACATTACCATAGTGTCTTAAAAGCCCTGAAAATATATTCAGTTGGAGTCACAAACTAAATAATTATATACCGATATAGATAGCTTTATTGAAAATAGGGAAACCTAATTCACATACAATTACTTTGTATATATGTACCTATATAATCCCCTTTCAAATTGTGGCAAACTTTGTGAATCTTTTATTTCATTTGGTAGCTTGTTATAGTCAATAAATCCTTTAAATATTAATGTTTTTGTATTTATTTATTTATTTATTCAACGGTCATACCATTTTAATACAAAATTAGATTTAAAATTTAAATTAAAAGTGGGCGAATACAAAATGCAATAATAAAAATACAATACTAAAAAATGCACAAAATATAACAGGAAATCAATGAACATTGAATTTCACCCCATACAGCGATTTTATCATCTATCAAATTATCCAAAAACAATTCTAAACTTAAGTTCTCGAACGTAGTTTCATGACAACGTACAATTTTATGACTCTACTTGGTTATCTTCAATTAGGTACTAATAGCTGCTCTACGTTGTTTCCGACTCTGCATTATTCCGTCGATTTGTTCTAGAGTGAGGAGAGGGTTGAAACGCAAAACGATTCGTTAATCTAAAATCTCCAATGATACTGCAGATAAGCCCAATTACTCGACTTCTTCATTCCTGAAATCGAGCTGTTTGACCCTTTAACTATATTATCTTTACCAATTGGGGTCCTGAACTTCGTGATTGGAAACTTTACGTACACCATGAGCTTGGACGGGATAAATGAGTTATTATACTTAAACTTGGAAACGTGTTTCTAGAATAATTGATATAAATCACGTATCTTGAAGCTGTGATTTCAGTTGTAAAAAAAGTCTGCCGGAGCCATATTAGAGAAATACGGTGGTGTTAGATACGTTTTGTAATATCACTCTCCAAGGTATCGGAAGCGGCAGAAAAAGATCATCACCGGCACGTAGAACTCTTAATAAGTAACGGTATATCCCGAATCTGGATCTTTGCTTAATTTGGGATTTTTTGGGACCATCATACAAGGAAGAAGGCTGGTACAGAAACGGTAACTTGGGCGCCAACCTATTTTTTATTATCCTCTTAACAAGTAAAAAGAGTACATTAATGAAGTCAGATCATTGATGAGGCCTCTCGACGTTATTTCGTATTAAAACGAAAGCATCCGAACATTCCGCACTATACTTTTATGAACCTGAAGCGTTAACTCCAAACTTTCGAAACACAAAACTTTTTAGTAATTTTCCAGCATGATTATGCTATATTAGCGATCAACACACGAAGTTTTATCACATTTTTCTCAGTGAGCACTCACAGTTAGTGGAAGACTTTTCTTAACACATCTTCTCTGCTGGATAGTTTATAGAAGACTCCTAACACATCTTCTCTGCTGGACAGTTGATAGAAGACTCCTAACACATTTTCTCTGCTGGACAGTTGATAAAAGAATATCTAAGAAATAGCGCCAGAAAAGAATATTGCCGGTTATAAAAATTCTTTGGGAGTGGTTAAAATGAACACTTGTTCCACATCAAACAGAAAAGCGGCATAAAAATATCAACAGAGAAGACCATAAATCTTATAAAAAAGGGTAGGAACGTGTGCAATTTGAAAACAACTTTGTTTTCATTTTTACATTTTTTTAGAACGGCGAAACGTAGAAAAGGGATGTTAGCGATATTCGTTTTATAGACAAAGGCGTAGAAAAGGGGTTTGGAAAGGAATTATTTGGAGGTTAATGATAGAAGTAGATACAAAAAATAACGATAGATATTCTATCGCTACAGTTTTTGATCACAAATTCGTTCGAACTTGATTTCTCAGATACATTTTCTCTCTCTAATAGTGCATTCATCAACACTCATCCAAGTGAAAGTTGCTAGTGTCCAAAACAACGATAATAAAATCGTATACTCATAACTTTTGAGTTTCGACAGAACATTTTGGTCTTCTGGTCTTAGTTGAGTAGCAACGCGATTCACCAATTATTCAATTATTGAGTTCGTTCCGAGGATGCGTTAATATGGTTTTCACACGACTTTGCCGGCTTGAAGGAAACCCAGTCATGAAAAGTGATAAAGTATGGCTTGATCACAGCGCTGATATATTAAACAGCCAAAACTGACGTCATGACTTTCAGTGACTGTTCTTCTGTATATACAAGTTTGTGAAGAGGACAGCTGGGGTGCTCGATAATAGCTGTAAGCTGGTTTTTTTAGATGATGAATTGGGTGGTCTTTTTTTTTCACTACTTACATGAAACTATCCATTAATATATTTTTTGCGCGATTATTTACAGCATCGGTTGTCAGGACGGTAGGTTGTGTTTACTGGTTTCTAACACGTCGGTAAGTGATTTACTCACCGTTTGGAAGTCGGTAAGTGAATTACTTGCCGACGTCTTAGCCCTACATACATTTAAGTGGTCCTAAATAATATATTACTTCATTTATTACACAAAAGGAACAAAGTTTATTCATATTTTTTTAATGAACAGAACCGAACAGAACAATATAACAAGTAATGAATAGCATGAAAACAATTTCACCAAAATGCGAATTATGTTTTAATCTGATCGAGAAATATAAATGTCACTTTTGACATTTCGCTCATTTCGAAAAAATATAAATTATTTTCTTCGAAATTCACATATTTCAATACCATCGCGCAAAAAATGGTATAAGCATCTCGAACGTTAAGGGTAATACAAGTAAACAACCCTTCCCGTTCTTAATACTTAATATACTATGTTTTCCATCTCTGAGTGATTTATTTGGTTCGAATTGTCATCTTGAAGAATGAAAATCTTATTTTTCGACGACTGTTGTAGATTAATTCTTCTGAAGGGAAATGCTATAGACACAGTTTCATATTTCCTCATTATATCATCGATAAAATCGCCCGACCTACTTTAAAGTACATAATACAGTAGGGCAGAGCAAACAAAGGGTGAGTCTCATTCGTTCAGAAGAGATCCACACATTCAATCATTAGGAATATAATATCTCGTTAATCATCATTCGAATGCGGTTGGGCTGGGATTAATCCATAGCTACGGGGCACTTTCCACTGGATCTAAAATTTTAGTTATCTACACAATTATTTCATGGAGATTATATTGTTATCGAAGTTTTAAGTCAACTTGATGTTATATAGCTTTGCAAATAGGATTATCCCAACAACGTTCTTTCAAATAATTAACAGTGATGTTAAGTTCAAAATTAAAAGAAATCAAGTTTTATGAACAAATCGCTTCATGAGGTTCGGCATACATATGGACAACCAACCCATACAGCAAGGAAAATCCTTAGTACGTCCATAGTTAGTCCCAGACCTAATTTGTACGTACTAGGGACGTTCTAATTAGTACGTCCTGGGGGAATCGATGTATCTAATAGAGAAATAATTTAAAATCGACCTATTGAAGCTATTGTAAAACCTCAATCCTTATTTTCTATCAAACATTGAATTACGCTTAGAACAATATGTCAATCCACTACTTGGTCTCTATAATTAAATGTATGATATAAATTCATGAATAATTGTATAGATAGATAGATGATTTATTGTGTATTAAAATTACATCTTTTCACAAGAAGTACGGCTATACAATATTTTGATTAAATAGGTAAATTATTCATTCACTATGGAAGCACGCAATATTAACATACTAAGAATACTATAAACAGAAGTAGCACCAAATCATTAAAACTCCTCAAATTTGAAAACAACTGCGGTTCCCGAACACCACTATATATTGGGCATCCAAGCAATATATGAGTAAAAGATTCAGCAACTTCTAGATTGCAGATTGTACAGATATCCACAGTTGACACAGAATACACAATATCACGTGAGGTTATCCTTTACGATTCTTCACTACACGTTTGCAATTGAGTGATTTCACAGCAAATATAAATTGGAGCTAAATTATTTAGATAGAATGTCCCGGCATCATGTGTGGATAAACATTATAAAGAAAAAGAATATGAAGATTGGGCCATCCTCTCAACATCAGCATTAAAAAGAGATTGTGTATAAGTGCATCTACAATGTTGTTCAATAATGGTATAGAATTATTTTGTAAATAGATAGTCTCACCACCAGCAAGATTGAAATACTCCTTGAGTTGTATTAAAAAGTTGTATTTGATATTACTTCCGCCCAAATTAATCAGCCGCAATAATCATTGTTTGGACAGACAAGACTTGTCCATATCTTTCAACTGATTTACCCAAATCAATGCAAACTTAGAAATTAAACAGCTGAGTTTGCTCGAACCGGTTTCCAATCTATCAATGTAATTGGGTGTAGACCTTGGTAGATTCAACAGTCGTTTAAAAAAATAAGTCTGTACACGTTCTAATAAGTCTGCATACCTTAAGCCGCACACCGCTAATCCATAAGAAAGTGAGGACAATATAATTGATGCATAAGGCTTTATTCTCGCAGACCATGAATAAAGTTCAGATTCGCACATAATATTCATTACAACACCTATTAATTGCTAGTTTTGCTTTAATTATAGTCTGTTTCGTCATTTCCAAGTACAAAGAAAATGACGAAAATGTTACAGCTAAATAATTGAAAACTTTAACTATTTCTTTTGGTTCATTATTGAGAAAAGTTATAACGATTTATACTACTGTACCCTCCTTCACTGAGAATCATTATTTTTGTTTTTTGTAAGTTAACCGCAATCCTATTTTCCAACAGAAATTTTTCTAGAGTTCTTGATTTCCTCGAAATATCTATTGGAGAATCCCCTAGCAGAACTAAATCATCCGCATATAACAAAAGAAACATATACCGATGACCATTTACATCTACACCTCTATGCCCCGCATTCTTAAAATATTCTTCAATATCGGCCATAAATAAACTGAATGATAAGTGACTTAGCGACTCTCCCTGAAGTACTCCTTCGGAAATGTCAAAACTCTTACTAAATGAATTATTAACTTTAACAGAAATTTTAGCATTGTCATAGAGATTTTTAGAACTTTAGTTCTTCACGTTAGGTTGTAGCAAAGCGACAGGGGGTAATTCGCAAAAGATCTGACCGTAACGTTACGTTGCGTAACGTTGCTGCATTATGTGCCTTATGCCTCTCTCTCTCTCTTTTACGAAGCAGCGATTCATTTGCTTCGGCCGGGAATCGAACCCGGGCCGCCCGCGTGGCAGGCGAGCATTCTACCACTGAACCACCGATGCTACATTAAAATTCTATGCAAAGCTGATATTCGCAGTGCTGGTGATATGCTTGAATTCATCCGGATGAATTTTTTTCTCCACGACTAAATAATAACGCACAAATTATTTTCACATATTTAGCTGCATAATGATATAAATTCTTCACGCCAGTGAATAATAAAAAGAATTCACTCACGTTCGCCAATCACATTCTATTATTTTCAGAATTCACGCTAAAATGAATTGGATTGAATAAATCAAATCGTCTCTTTAAAACGCCAAATACCTAAGAACGCAAATCGCTACTGCCAGCGCGTCGTTTGAAACGTCAAAATAACTATAAAATCATAATTTTACGTATTATAAGAGAAAAAAATGGACAACAGTAGTGTGGTTGACTATGGTGCGGACGATCGAGGTTCGATCCTCACTCTGGAAGTTTTTTTTTTAGTCGTGGAGAAAGTATAGTTTTTCACTAGTGTAGAATGCCTATTATTCACTTGGATGATTCCAAAACTCACTCGCTGCGCTCGTTCGTTTTGGAAACTTCATCCGCGGGAATAATTGCCATCATTCTGCACTCGTTGATACTATACTATTATTTCCATATTTTTTTGCAAGATCGATCTTTTTTAGAACTTTAGTTCTTTGCGTTAGGTTAGAGCGACCGGGGGTCGCGGTGCAAAAGATCTGACCGTTACGTTGCTGCGTTATGTGCCTGCGTTATAAGTTCACGAAGCAGCCATTCATAGGCTAAAGAAAACTGTAATGCCGCTATATATCGATGTCTCGGGTTTAAATTTTACACGAAGGTTGATAATATAATAGTATAATAATCGATTGTTGATAATTGATTAGGAGATATACCTTGCAGTTACGTACGTCTGTTTTAAACTAAAAAAAATGCTGGGAAGATTTCAAATTAATCGATAGATTGGAGAAAAACCAAGAACAGAATTTTGTAACGAAATAATTCATCTACTACTCTACAACTACAACTTAATGATAATCGATTGTTAATCGATCAATAATAATCGATTGTTAATCGATCAATAATAATCGATTATTAATCAATTGATGATAATCGATTGTTGATCGATTGGAAACAATCGACTTTTAATCGATTGGAAATATTCGAATATTCATCGATTATATACTAGAGTGGGTCAAAAAAATGTTTATGTACCAGTGAATTCTAATAGCGATAAAACGATGTTACATATCATTTTATGATGTCTTTTGAAATTTTATAACGATTGGATATTATTATCTGCCACCGGAATAACATATGATATTCACAAAATCAAAAAAAACAGCGTACTCATAAAAAATTGTTACAAACAAATTTCGTTGTATGCGTCAATTCTAATAGCGATCAAACGATAATGCCCATTATTTTATAACACCCTCCAAATTTCATAACAATTGGATATAATTATCTACCTCTGGAATAACATCTAAGATTCACAAAATCAAGAGAAACATCATCAAAAATAGTTATTCAAGAGGAGCATATTATTTCTTTTATAAAACCAGACTCCAAATTTTTGGGTCATATTGCGGAATCTTCCGGTACATCCAAAGCTATAGAAAGTACGATAGCCGCTATTTTTCAAATAAGGGAATGTCTTCCGAACATTTATTAGCTTTTGCTTGTGACGAAACAAACGCCAATATTGAAAAAAGTGGTGGCATTGTGCGGTTACTTGAAACGCGGTTAAAAAAACCGTTACAGTGGATAATTTGTTTGCTACATATGAACGAGTTGCCATTTCGACATTTGTTCCAAGTCATCTATGGTGTTACAGCTGGACCTCAGACATTTCCAGGTACAATAGGGAAAGCTTTAGAGACTTGTGAAAACAATCCAATTGTTCAATTTCAAAAAATTGATTGTGATTTACCTTTGGTTACAGTGAACGATTTAAGCACGGACCAATTATATCTGTACAGAATTGTGGGGAATTTCTTGAACACTTAGCAAATAAATTACCAGGAAAATATCCCATGCAAGATGGCTTACTCGTGCTAATCGCATTATTCGCTTATAGGTTCCTTCAAAAAGCCTCGTAATTTTAGTCACATACATTGTTAAAGTTTATGCACCAACCTCCGTATTAAGACTCATTCTACATGAAAGATGGAGCAAGACACTCATGGGCTTCACTTCCAATGTCGGATATCTGTCAGCTGAACTGAAAGGCACAATAGATCCAGGGATACAGAGAAACAGTTATTTCGCGCATCCAGCAAATCTATTACTGGCAATGTTGACTGATCCCCAAAAACATATCAAATAAGTAGCTGCACGTGGTATCTTGAAAGCTCGTAACAAAAGACACAACAAAATCAGGTTATTCCAAGTTTCAAGTATAAAATTTGATGCAAAAAATTATTACGATCTAATCGACTGGCAACAAGAAATAACTGAACCCTCTATTCTAAGGAACGTGTGTGATACATAGTGATGAGCGAGACTGGTCTTGGTCTTGCGGTCTTGGTCTTGGTCTTGCAGAAAATGCAAGACCAAGACCAAGACTAGCTTCAGGCTGCAAGACAAAGACCAAGACCGAGCAGTGCAAGACTTATGCAAGACCAAGACTTAGAATTGCAAGACTTATGCAAGACCAAGACTAAGCCTGCAAGAGTCTTGCGGTCTTGCGTTTTTTAAACATTTTAACCGAAAAATAAAGATGAGCAGATCATTTTAAACCCTCCCCCTCCCCAACATATACTGACCACAACAGCTTGTTTTAACGAAGTATTTTTTTCATATACAGGGTGCTCCCGCTCAACTGGTCAAAATTTATAGGGTATATTATTAAAACCTACATATACATATAGGTACTTTTGGTGGAATATTTTTATATTTTGCTCTGTTTTTCTTATTCTTTAGCTGTATGCAGTTTTTTTCAACTGTCATGAAAACTTAGTATTTAGTTGTTGTTAAATATATCCATCTAAAATATTGACCTAAGCTCTATTAATATATCCTACCATATCCTATAACTTAAAAAAAAACACCTATTTTTTTTAATCACCAACACTAAAAATAATTTTGGTTTATTTCAAATCCCAGCTAATAGGCCTGCAAAGAAAGAATGATTTTTTATAGAGACTTAAAATTCAGTGACTATTTTTACGTCTTTACATCATTGATACATTATGAAACTATATTCTAAAAAAATTGTCAAAATGAATAAAAAAAATTTTTATTCTTGATTTATCGCTACAATTAAATATAAAAAAACAAAATTTTTATAATGAGAAAGACTGTCCCTTTCTTTATTTTTAATGATTTTAGAAACTTTTTTTTCTTATTCATTTTTTTGTAAAAGTGGACTCCAGAAAAAATCTTCAAAAAAAGAGCAAGACTTGCAAGAGTCTTGGAGCAAGACCAAGACCAAGACCAAGACTGGACCCTGCAAGACCAAGACCAAGACCGCTTATTTGACTGCAAGACCAAGACCAAGACCTTGTATGCAAGAACAAGACCAAGACCAAGACTAACCGGGTCTTGGTCTTGGTCTTGCATTTGCTCATCACTAGTGATACAATCCTTAATTCCTTCATTGCAAAAGCAGGTGAAAGTGGATTTTCCTTTTTACTGTTATACTCGAACAGTAGAAAGAGTTGTAAAGACTGTAACTGAAGCATCCACTACGTTGTGTACAAAATCTGAACGAGAAGGCTTAATTAATGCGAAGTCTCGCAGAAGAATGCCGAAGTTTGACAGTAAAAAGGATTTTGTTGCTACTCAGCTGTATTGTTTGTATATTATAGTTTGTCTTTTTTATTCAATATATTATTATCTTTGAAATTAGTTTGAATTTTTCACTCTCCATTTTTGTCAATATCACGAATTTTCAATGAGAAACCGGAAGTAGAAGATAGTGTCACAAAATATAAAACTTTTTAACAAATAATTTCAAATGTATATGAGTTCCATTTTAGCACTCTTAGCAATTGATAGCTTTCACACATTATATTTTATGGATTTTTGATAAATTAATGATTTTCCATATTATTCTTAAGTTTTAATGTCCATCCGGAGGCAGAAGATAAAATTCAATTGAAACAAATTTGTACACATAGAATCAGTACATAATTTAACACCCTTTTACAAGTATTACAAAACGAAATTTCACATGAAAAATTTTTCCATATATACAGTGTGTCTACTTAAGTTGGACTCATATGGGAAACTTTTTTATTATTGGTTTTAGGAAAAAAAGTTATTATTCATAAAAAGTTCTGCATTATCTAAAACCTTAAATGCAATCATTAGATATTTCCCATTTTGAGCAGTATACGAGGTTTGTCAAAAAATATTAATCTTACTAAAGAGTAAAGTACCTTTATTTTTTACAATACAGAAAAATTGTAAGAAGTAAAGTTGTTTAAAATTAAAAGTTATATTCAAATATGCAATTACAGCTATTTAACATAAAAATTAAGATTTGGTGATTATTTACTATTCATTCCATATTAATTATTCTGGCTTGGTACAATTTAATGTAATCTAGGATGCTCTGTCATGAAGTATTTCACAGTGAATGTCAGAATGGGTTAGTTTTTTATAAAATTACAGTAAAGAAATAGAAAGGGTATCATATTTTTAACAGTTGAGAGGGATAAAGTCAGTATTGAAATTTACGATTACGAATACTTAAAATGTAAAACGTAAATAATCACCAAATCTTAATTTTCATGCTAAATAGCTGTAATTGCATATTTGAATATAACTTTTAATTTTAAACAACTTCACTTCTTACAATTTTTCTGTATTGTAAAAAATAAAGGTACTTTACTCTTGAGTAAGATTAATATTTTTTGACAAACCTCGTATACGGATCAAAATAAGAAATATCTAATGATTGCATTTTACGTTTTAGATAATGCAGAACTTTTTATGAGGAATAACTTTTTCCTAAAACCCATAATAAAAAAGTTTCCCATATGAGTCCAACTTAAGTAAACACACTGTATATGACCCACCCTATTGTTTACAATCGGTTATTAATCGATTGTTGATGGAGGATTGATGATAATCGACTATTCAATCTATTATTGATAATCGATTATTCAATCGATCGTTGATCGATCAAAAATCATCGATTATTAATCAATTGGTGATAATTAATAAAGATCGATTGTTGATCAATTAGAAATAATCGATTATATATCGATTGTTAAATGAAGTTTCATCCAGAGTAAAATAAATTCTTATATTAATATAGGTATCTGTATTCATTTATTGATTCAAATTAATTATTGCTTAAAAGGAACTAAAGTTCTTACCGTGTGTCCCGTGTCAAAAACACTTTTAAAGTCTACGAAAACGGCAAAAATTTTACGTTTTGGTAATCTCAAATGAATCAGTAGAATTGAACTTAATATACTGGGTGTCTCGTTATATTCTGACTGTTTTCAAGAGCTTATATCTTCAAAACGGCTCTAGATAATAAGATGCGGTTTCCACAGTTAGGTTTAAAATTACCGTGAGCTTTGTTGTGACACATTTATATGGATGGCGTACTTCCGGTTTACCCGCTAGAAATGTGGCGTATTTTCAGAATACAGTAGATGTAATTTTTTAATGGGACACCCTATATATTTAGCGATTTCTTGAAAGACGCATATTTTTACTTTTTATCGGTATCCCAAAGTTTGAAATCAGTGCACAGAAAGCGAAGTTAGATAACTTCAACTAGGATACTGTAATGATTCAGATATCTTAATAAATAATAATCAAGGAGGCGTTAATATGTCACATCACAAAAATATTGCGATCATTGACACATTGTCACATTGTGTTAGAACCAGTTAGAACAAGATGGTATTTTGAACCCAAATGTTTACTTTCAACAAGACGGGGATCCACCCCATTATTCCAACATAGCAAGAGAATCTGTTAACCAACAATTTGGAAATAATTGGATTGGTAGGAGTGGTCCAATAGAATGTCCTCCAAATTCTCCAGACTTGACTGTTCCAGATTTTTCTTTATGGGGATTTGTGAAAAATTGAGTCTACAACCCGATGCCTGCTACTATTGAGGAATTGAAAAATAACATACGGCAGGTAATGGAAAATATTCCTCTTGAAATGCTGACAGCAGCATTTGACAACTTGGTTCGATTCCACAAATGTATAGACCAAGAAGGAAGACACATCGAACATTTGTTTTGGAGTACCCTAAAACATGTTCCTATTAGTTTTTTACAGTTCACTTTAGCTAATAAAGTTCCAACTTTATATCTAAATCATTACAGTATCCTAGTTAAAGTTATCTAACTTCGGTTTCTGTGCACCGATTTCAAACTTTAAAGTACCGTTATAAAGTGAAAATATGTGCCTTTCAATAAATTGCTAAATATACAGGGTGTCCTATTTAAAAAATTACATCTACTGTATTCTGAAAATACGCCACTTCTCTAGCGGGTAAACCGGAAGTAGGCCATTTATATAAATGTGTCCCAACAAAACTCACAGTAATTTTAAATCTAACTGTGGAAACCGCATCTTATTATCCAGAACCGTTTCGAAGATATAAGCTCTTAAAAACAGTCAGAATATAATGAGACACCCTGTAAATATATTATCCATACAACTCCTATTTTTCCTAAAGCCGTATTGACAGTCTGGTAAGACAGAGTACTCTTCACACCAACTTGATGACGATTTAGCAGAATTAGTGTGAATACTTCTGCCATACAATTTACTAAGGCAATACCACGATAATTATTAGGGTCCTTAAGAGAACATTTTTTGTGAAGCATTATTAATATTACGTTGTACCAGGCTGTAATACAAATTGCAGATATATAGTAACCAATTTTGTGGGAGATTCTTCAAATGCTCATATGCAATTTGATCTTCGCCTGATGGCTTGCCACTTTTGCAGACCACCAAAGCATTACACAAATTCTCAGAAAAAATTTCAGAATCCAAATATTGATATCTGGCATCGTAAAACTCTAAAGTATTAGGTATCTTTTCTCTAGAATAATCGTATGAAGAGATATTATGGTATTTATTTGTGATGATTCTTTGTGTGTCAATTAAAGAGATCCTAAGAAGGTCCATTTAAAAAATAAGAAGACGTACTTGGGAGGTCCATTTCCATGATTAAGGAAACTTACTTGATTGGGACATAAGAAAACGTATGATTTAGTAACAAAAGATGTCCTCAGGACGTCCCCAGGATGGCTTAGGGTCTGAAACGGATTTACCTGGGATGTCTGATAACGGACATCCTGGAAACGTTTCAGGTACGTAGGAACCTGTGCTGCCTGGGAAAAAACTTTTACACTATTTTTCAGAGACCGATTGGTTTTGATAATGTATTGATCGTAGATTCTTCGTGACTAAACAATTACAATGCCGCTGTACTGGCAATGATATAGCGGGCATAATTATTCTGTATTTTTGATAACTCAGCTTTCCCATTATGCCGTACGTGAAGTCACCCTTGAATATTCTAGGACTTGACGCGTGCTTCTCTTGTCAATACACCCTCCTCCATTCTTTTATTCCATGCATTTTGTATCGTGAACAACTCAAAATAAGAGGTGTATGTACATCTAGTTTTTATCTCAGTCACTTTATCATAAAGAGGTCTTTTGAATTCAGCATAATTGGTAGTCTCCCATTTTTTTCAGTTCTCACACATTTTTTGGTGACATCCCCAATGCCCCTGCAGTTTGGTCGCTTAATCACTCTATTTGACTCATATGTTTCGTCTTTTTTGATTTCTGCAAACGATACAAATGCCATAGCCCATTAACAATGTTGATTTGGGCCACTATAATAGCCGTTTTGGATACTGACTCTGGAGTCTTGATTAAACTAGTTTGGAAGGTATCCCTCCAAGTTTCATTGCATTAGTGGCGATGCGAACGCAAAATAGTATATTAAAGTATAAGTGGATATTAAGGTCTTTAAAACACGCGCGAAGCGAAGCCGGAGTGCTCGAAATAGAGCAAGTGTTTTAGAAACCAGTTATCAACAAATACTTTACGCTATTTTTTTTATTAGTGCACCTTGAAATTATAAATACTGGTATCTATTACTACTACAACAACAAGGAATGGAAATAAGAACTAATAATGTTAAATGGTTGAATTGCGTTGTCATGGAAATGAGAGAAACCTAAATTAATTTGCATTTTAATGGAATTGAATACCATTTCCTCCGATTTGAAAATTCGAAATGTTAATTTCTCAAACAATACCAACTGTAGATACTTTTCATTTTCGTTTATAAAATTGAAGTTGTTAAATATTGTTCGAATGAAGGTTTTGACGTACAAAGTACTCCTGTCAGATCAATAATAAAAAAATTGTCATTCAGACTTCGTTTCTCGTGTTGTTGATGTTGCCATGGTAACTTTAAAAAACGCCCGTGTTCAAAAGTTCGATTTAAACACGCTGAGGCATGTTTTGATACTTTATTCACTTCTTGGCCTCAATCTTAGCCTCAAATCAATAATTTCCTGTATTCTTTTTCAGTTTCAGTTTCACGCATTTCTCAACAAAAATGTATGTTCCTATTTCTTTTAACTCCATAACTTTTTAGAACGCTTTTTCTCACGATGATATTATTCCTCACATTTTTGAGCTGGAAGCAGCTACCGCGATAACTTGAGACATATCCGACTCGATTTCCCGGGTGAAAATACAGATGGATTTGTATCAAAAAGTCCAAAAATTCAGCTGCCTTTTGGATTCTGAAGGATTATTTAAAACAAAGCTACGTTTATATTGCCCAGCATTATCTTGATATTAGATGTGACGTATTTTAACCATATTCCTGTGTGAAATAATACCCAATTTTCAAGAAGTTTTGGTTCATTAGCATAGTAAATTATGGATTTTTATTCCATTTTTCAGGTCTAATCACTCACATTTTGGATGTATTGGGAAGTTTTTTTCACTGTTATCTTCATTTTGCCTGTTTATTCATTTCATCCATTTATTTCTTCTTCTCTCCGAATCTCACAATATTCATTATTTCTAAAATTAATTCTTCACAGAGTATGGTCAGTTTTTCAGCTGGTCAGGAAATTTTAGTTCCATTATCTTGTACTAGATAGATAACATTTCACAGCAACTACATGATATTAACATTCCGCTCATTTGAATGTTATTTCATGTATTATAGTTTTTGAATGAAAATTGACAAAAATATGGTTATAATAGGTCGTCAGATCTAATATCAAGATAACGCTGATGCATATAACTGCGGAAATCATCGATAATCCTAATTTTGCGTTTAGAATCCGAAAAATAGCTGTACTTTTGAACTTTTCAATACCCGTAACGTTCCCTGAAGAATCAAGTAAGCTATATTTCAAATTATCGCGGATGCTGCTTCCGACTGGAAAATACTAATTTGCCAAAAAATTATATTTCCGTTAAACTATGAAGCTATGAAGAAAAAAATCCTAAACCATACGTATTTGTCGGGAAATTTTCTTATAGGTAAAACAGAAGGAATGACCTGAAAAATATCAATTAGCGGCTGAAAAAGAACCAAAAAGTGGAAAAAGTGCTATTCGCATTCGCAACATCTCTGATGCATCTTAGGAGCTGGAAATCTAGGAAAAGATGCTCCAGAAAGATGGAATCAGGAACCAAGAGTCAGTTTTAGAGAATGGCTATAGTAACCCAAAATAATTAATCGGCTTCTTTGCAAACGATCATCGGACAGATTATTATTTTGACATTTTCAAATGTCAATCAATATTAATTCACAACGTGCCAAATTCTAGTTATTTTTTGTTTGAAGCAATCTAAATGTACCTAAATAACAAACAAAGAAAAAAGTACTAGGCTAGTTTCCTGAATTGATTCCCAGTTCTATTCTCGGCAACATTCACGAGATTGAATGAATGTTTGTTGTCCTTGACCATTGCAATTCAGTTATATGAAATTAATCGAAAGCAACTGTCATAATGAACGTTTATAATATTAAATTCTACAGGCATCCGCATCGCTTCTAAACCGATGATTCACTGCTCCTTGTTCTCCATTAATTTTGTATAACGTTCAATTTCGAATTATTGCTCTAATAGTACAATCATGTATTATCCACTGCAAATGGACTTTGAAGCTGTTGATTGACATAAACTTCCATCTAATTTACCATGTTATCTATTAGTAATTTGATTTATTATAAATTGATATGGGATGGTTAGATTTTCGAATATCAATTATTAGGTCTCCATAATTTCATACTGCAATTATAAATTATATTTATTATGTAAAATGAATGCTGAATAACGAAAAATGTTGAATTTGTGCAATTTACCCGAAAATCCACTCAGAAATTTATCAGGCTACACAAAGAGCGCTACGCAAGTAGTTTAAGTAAAAAAAAACGTATGTATATGACGGAAGGACTCAATTCTATACAAAATTTGAATATTTATACAATATACAGACTGGCCGTATCTATGGAAATTCACGTTTCATGTGTTCTGGGCTGTGATATTTTTTCCTTGGTGCACCGACAATATTTATATTTATATATATGTTTCCCCTTCTTTTTTTTTCTCATTTTAAATATTTCAATATATTTGTTAGAATTTCTATCATGTAGTTATATGAGATCAAATTAGTTCTTGATGCAAGACTGTGACACAAAATGCTTTTTTCTACTTCACTAACGGCATCTAAAACACGGGTTTGCCATTTGCCAATCGTCACTTTAAACACCAGTGTTTGAAGTGCGAAAAGTCACATCTCGTTTATCTTTTGTTTCTTAAACGTCACATAAAATGTATTATCTGTAATGAATATTCCGTGATAACCAAACATTTTGTAGTAATTGCCCATTCTGTTGAAGTGCAGGAATAATTTAGTTATTTAGTAGTTCCAAATACCTGTCACCATTCAAGTTTCCGTCGATAAAAAATAGGCCTATGAGCCTATTTCGACAATTCCCAAACATTTACCTTCTGTCTATGCTGAGTATGTGCTTCAGTATGCTTGAGTTATGGTGATTAGCTGTTCCATTCAAACAAAAGGTTGCCTCACCGAAAAAAACTTTGTTAGTAGCGAAATTTTCGTCGACATTACAGATGTCTATTAGCCGTTCACAAAACTCCAGCCGTCGGTCAAAATCATCCTCCGACAATTCTTGAACCAATTGTACCTTATACGGATGATACTTCACACTTTTCAATATCTTTCCCACAGAACGTCGACTGATACCATGGTTCAGGGCCAGCCAAATTTGTGGTGGAAGTTTGAGGTGATTCTTCTAAATCAATTGCAATATTTTATTTAACAGTTTCGTTCGTTACAATCCGCGGTCTTCCAGGCTCAAGCAAATTTTTCACCATCTCAGTTGTATTAAAACGTTGTACTGTTTTAGTTACTTACTGTTGAGCATGATATAGGATTTCTCTCCGGATGCAAATTATTAAAAATATGACACACTTTTCCATGAGTTCTAGCACGATCACCATAACCGATCATCATTAAAATTTTAATACGCCCTTTTTTCACTTAATTGAGCCATTCCAAATTGTGAAATCTATTTCCGTCAATTAGAATTTGACACTTGAAGAACAGAAGACGTACTAAACGGTACTCGTTTATTTATTACTATGCATACAAGCAACATCAACTAGTTTATCTAAATAGTTTTTTGCTCTATTGCAAAAAACTTAAAGGAGGTTGATTAAAGTGCTATATTCCTCGTTTCTAAAAATTCTTTCACACTAAACTATGTATGAATGAATGACGGACGTCAAAAATTTAGGACGTGTCATTTCCGATTGTATGTGAGGAGTGGCGAGAAGTGTGCTGGAGCCCCACTGAAGATAAACAAGAATATAAATAATCCACATTCATCCCGTAGGGGAATATTGTTTTAGGGGTAGTTTGATTTGGGGGAGATGATGAGAGAGTGCAGGAAGTTGGAGGAATAGTATATCCTTTCCAAACCTCATCTGTGAGAGGCAGATGGATTATTAAGCCCAGGCACACGCCATTTTGTTAAAGATAGGTCACTTTCCTTTTGAAGTAGGTATATCAGCCTCGTTGTAGCATGGTTGCAGTAAGTGATATTATGTTATCGTTTGTAGACCATGCTAAGGCCCTAATCACCAGTAGCAGCACGAGAAAGACACCCTATTTTGGCCCAATAGGTAAGACACATTGTGTTTTGGATTCATTATGCCTATTAAGGTTCAGCAAAGTTGTGCGGAGGAGTTTACTTCACCTGATTATGCGTTGAAGCGTAACTTGTATATAATCTGTTGGGGAAGAGTATTTGTTAGTAAGGGGTAGTTAGCTTAAGGGTTTCTTTCATTATTTTTAATGGAAATAGAAGAAAAAATATCATTCTATTCAGGTGGAAAGGGAAATGATAGGGGATTTAATAATATTAAGTTCAAGTAACAACACTAATTAGTGACTTTCATAGGGTTTGTTTTGGTTTTTTTGTTATTGGCTCGGCAGTTTGACGTTTTTTCACTTCGCTTGGTTTCTGTACTTGGATTTTGGCTTCCTAATGGATTCATTCGGCTTTGGGAGTCTCTAGTTTCAGTTTTATCCGGTTATATGAAGTTCCGACTATTGATGGTTGATCAGTTGCGGTCCCAGCTAGGCATCCGAATACTTGAGATTTGGAATCAACGAGGGACGACCGAGAGTTACTTCCGGACCGGCCATTGGAATAGTAACTTGTGGATGGTCAAGTATCATCACCAGCGGGCGAAGACACGCAAGTTGTATATTAAGCTTATTTTTCCAGGTTTCCTTTTTTTGTATTATAGATTATTTACCAGTTTATGTCTGAATTTTACGCTAGACCATTTGTGAACGTACGAGTGGCTTGTAAGTTTTATTAAGATCGCGGTTGCTAATTATTCTCGGCGAAGGTAGAACGTTGCGTCTAAGCTTATACGGATCGTGTCCTTGACCCTTTGGTGAATTCTCAATATTTGGTAAGACCTCCCACATCGTCATTACATGTGTATATAAGCCACGGTATGGATATTAGCTAAAGGTAATTCGTGTGATTTAGGGCGAGTTTATCAATGCCCGGTTAAATCTGTCAGCTACGTAGCCTTCAGCTATCTCTAGCCGCCAGTCAGAGTCTCGGTTACAATAGAAAGCGTTTATCAATGCATCACATAACTGACAGCTAGCTAACTGGAGGCTAAGTGTAATTGAGCATTTGACAACCTTGTTCGGGTTATGAACGTGAGTGTAATGTTGTCAAAGTGTAAATTTCTCATTTTAATTTGGTGTAAGGAGGATCACCCGTTATATGAAATATACATATTATCAATTTTATTCGCATATTTTGTTATAACACAGTGAATCAAGAATATAGAGGTGAAAGTTATTATTTTTCTATTTTACCGTAAGCTCACTCTGACAACATCGTGGAAAATTTCACTTGTCAGTGTCAAAATTGTGGTACTGTTATTTTTATTTCGTCTATGTTGTGCTTTGTTGAGTTGTTTGAATTTGAGCATGTCCACAAAACAGAAAATATATCCCAATTTCACGGAGTCACAGCGACAATTAGGTACTTATAAAAGTAGCCGTTCACCATAAAAGTATAAAAGTGGCTGGTGAGGAGCGAGGAAAGATATGAAAAAGAAGCTGATGGTCAGCTTTAATTTATCAATTTTAAACTACAATTTTTAGTTTTTGTATTTTTTCCCAGAATTCTGTTGTGTCAATAAATCTAATACAAAGGTACATTTTCTCATTTTCCTCAACATTCGCAATACCACCTATGGTATCAGAAAATAAAACAGATGTTCAGTTTATTTATTGAACGTTAATTGGATAATCATAGAATGTTCCTAGGATATGAAAGATATTTTCTGGAAACATTCTATCAAGCTTCTAAGAACATTTTGATAATATTCTTAGAAAATCCTTCAGGATGTTCGGAAAATGTTTATAGAATGAGCCTAGGACAAGAAAGAAATATTCTGGAAATATTCTATTGATCTGCTAAGAATATCCTTCAGTATATTCTGAGAACGTTTATAGAATGTGAAAGTCGGTCCACATTGGATGTCCATACAATGTGCATAGAATATATGGATTATGTTGTGGAAATATTCTAGGAACATTTAAACATTCCATGATGTGCTTCTATGAATATTCTATGAATGTACTTGTGCTGTCTGGGAAGACGGATGCTGTGACTTGGCGAGAATAGCTGGAATTTGTTGGATTATCATGAAAACACTGGGTTTAGATCATCGAAACCGAGTAATAAACTCGACATCATCGAGCTCTTCAATGGGATATATCCGTTTTTCAACAGTATATGGTCGTCTTTCGTACTCTACAAATTCCAATATTTCGCAAATCTCCAAACTCTTCATTGAAAAGGTCGTCAAGTTCCTCAAGATACATTGACAATAACAATGAAATAAAATACAAACAGAACCTAGATGCTACTAAACTACTATAAAAGAATCAAATGAGCTTCTCGATTTCACCCTAAACGATAATAACACAATCAAATTTAAAGTTGAAATAATCTTTGTTGCAAAATGAAAGCAGACATGAAAAAATCATGACACAGTAGTTGTCAGTTAGGATCTATGGTTAGAATAACGGAACACCACTTTCTCGTATTTAACTGTATGTTCTATGGTTAACATCAACTTGATGGTGGCAGCTAGGATAGCCGAAAGTTTGACTGCCAGCTAATGCAAACTGGCAGTTGATAAACACTTTGACCAACAGTTAAGATTTAGCCGAAGGCTACAATATTTAACCGAGCATTGATAAACCCGCCCTTAGATAAATAGTTATTTTTTTTATTCTATAATTTTCAGAACGATTTTACATTAGAACTGGTTTCTGGTTCAAATTCTTCCAGGAATTGCATCATTAAAATTTGGGGTTAACGGGGCATACAGGATATCAATTATTTTGTTTTATAATTTAGGATAAGCATTGTATCATCATACTGGTATTCAAGTATTGGATATGCATGGTATTTTCACGTTGTGTTGAGGGTATACGGGATTTTAAAATTGTTAATTATTATAGATAAAAGTTTGAGGGACTTGTGTAAGCGTCCTCTGTCGGAAACTAGTTCCGAGACTCCTGTAGTCACTTTTCAATCTTTACCAAACCAAACCACTAACTAATACATCATTATCTTTTTTTTTGCACTGAGTTATTGTGTTTCATTTACTTACCTAGTGTATTCCTTACTGGGGGTTAACTACGGTTAGGTACGTAATCATTGGTATTTACTTGGGTACGGTTTACCTGGCGCCATGGGATTAGATAACTTTTATTGTTTGTTCGTTACCAGCATACGAACCTCTCTTCTTGGACTAGAGTCTAGCGGGTGAAATACCTTGTGGCATAGATCGGCCTACCGATCAGCTGGTAACTGTAGTGATTTATAGTAGATTTTCGTGTGGCCACAAGTTCGATCTATTTTTATCAATAGGTCGCTATTGTAACAGTAGTAGTGCATTCGTTGCACGAAGCTTGATTTTACGTTAAAAATTTGACAGATAGATTAGTTTTAGGACTTGAAGATATTTCCGTTTTCGGGTAAATATGGAGAAAGAAGAATTTCGAGTGAGAGTTGAATAACGAAATTTTTTTTTTCACAGTGAGGTAACTTTTTCATTGAAAAGTGTCACCATTTTATCAAATTGCCCTGGTACTTCCAAGCACGTGTTGATTTGTTTATCTCATCGTTCATGATAATATACAATTTGTCCCCCTGAGTTGGAATCATATTCATGGAAAACATGTTTATTATTAATTATAGGGAAAAAGTTATTCCTCATAAAAAATTTTGTATTATCTAAAATCCAGAATACAGTCATCAAATATCAAATTTTTCAGTCGTATACGAAGTTTGTCAAAAAAATATTAGTTTCAATCAAGAGTACAGTACCTTCAAATTGGACAATATCGAGAAATGTTACTGGAAAAAGTTGATCAGAGTTAAAAACTACGATCAAATATATGTAATTAAATTCTTTTAAATTAAAACTTTAGATTATTTTACTTTTTACTAGTGTTTTTATTTTGAATGAACATTCATCTCTTGTGATTACGAAACACATGATAATCTTTTAGGTTTTCCATGTTTTTTAATAACTCTGCATTTGAAACGCGAAATAAGTGCATATTCCCATATTTTGCAAATAATAAAATACATTCAAACACTGAGTTATAAAATTAACATCATATTAATGCTGGAAACAAATTTTATTTTTACTTATATCAATGCTTTGACATATCCAACTTTTTTAGTAACATTTTTCGATAATGTCAAATTTGAAGGTACTTTACTTTTGCAGTGAAATTAATATTTTTTGACAACCCTGGAGACCGACTGAAAAATTTGATATTTGATGACTGTATTTTAGGTTTTCGATAATGCAGAACTTTTTATGAAGAATAACTTCCTAAAATCAATAATAAAAACGTTTTCCATATGATTCCAACTTAGGGGGACATATTGTATATAAATATATATTATACGACCAAGCTTGAAAATGTAGACAGAACAAGTTGATGGTTTAAAAAAATTAAACTAACTAACAGTATCTATGAATAAGGCTGTATATCATTGAAAAGATGATTGAGTACTTAGAGAGGTTTTTTTAAAATTTCCTACTAGAAATCATTATTTTATAATTTCAAAACTTGCGACAAATGAAAATAATGCTACATCAATTTATTGCTCAGGATGCTCTGTTACAAAACTGAAATAGGAGAAAAGATATTAAATAATGTGCCGCTACGAGAATATAAAACGTTTATGAAGTAATCTGTGAGTGGTGGATTTTCAGGTGGAATTCTAGGACATAAGTCAAGTCACTCCTAACTTTCGTTCCAATTCTTAACTTTTCCGTGTGATGTTGGCCACTACTTGCCACGTAATTTGGTCCTCAGCGAGATCTCCGTGCAGAATCCAGAGTGCGAGCTTTCCTTTGATTGCAGATTTCTCCTTCATGCTTTTTGGCGTTCTTTTTTCACTTTACTTTATCCAGTTACCTTCAGTCATTAAAATGAAATTTCGTTGGATAATTTAATTACGCCCTCGCAGATGAAATCCAAAATTGCGTTTCCCCATTCCCCACTGCTGTGAAGATTTTTTTTGTGTCTTCAAAGTTTCATACGTTATCAATTGCATTGATTGTTGCAGTGGAAAATACGGTTTCATCCGTGTAAAGTGGAAATTTCTCTACCCTTTCAATAGCAGAGGTATTTTAGTTCCATTACAATAATTATTTGTCACAAAACGAAGGTTGAATAGGATCTACAAAAAATCAATAGTAGAAATTGGAATTTTGAGGGAAAGAAGTTGTAGTCGAGAGTTCAGTGAAGGTTTGGTTTGTAATATTATAGTTATTCAGGAGAAACTTCTGTCATGTGCGCAGTTTGTGTATAGAATGCGCCATTCAGCTTAAGGTAGACACATATTCAGACAACACTTATTTGGAATGACATGAGAGAAGAGGTGATGATATTATTTTTCAACTTTCACCAAGCTTTTGTCCCACGGGATACGGCAGTGAGCATCTACTGTTATGGGCTACGGCAACTCAACTGAAGGAATAATAACACCATTTTGCCTTTCTTGACTACAACTAAATGTTTTTTCGTTTTTGAGATTTAGGGCTTCCTTGAGTAAAACGGCCATGTACGAAACTAACATCAAAACCTACATTATAGTGAACTTCCAGCAGGGTAGGGGATCTCTGAAGGCTCTTAAGTCGCGAGGGTGCTGCCACATAGAGAGTCTCGTCAGTACTGAAATTTCTAATTTAATGGGAGCCAGGATGGAAACTGTAACGCTGTTAGTGGTAGTTGCAGATTTTTCCACATAAACAGGGTGGGGCACTATGAACGAACTATTCTCTGGCGTCTTAACGGCAAATATAATAAGAAAAAATAGGACGTAAAATTAAGTAGATCACTTAGGACTATGATTTAAAAATATTTTGGAATATACAGGGAGCTCCAAAAAAGCGTGCCGTATCAAAGTTAGGTTTCTTTTAATGGAACACCCTGTATTTTATCAGATTTTTGAATTGTACTATTAAAAATAATGTGAGTCTATTAAAATTTCCCTATACCTATCTAGTTCAGTTTCCAGGATAAATCGATTTTACATAATTTGTAGACCCTCCGAAAAAATACTATAACTTCAAAATAAAAACGAATAACCACATTTGCTTTACACCATCTCACTAGAAGCTTTTACCATTCCGTTTCCAATATTTACTGGTATGCTATCATATACAGGGTGTTTTTAATAGGACAGTATAAAACTAACCATTTAATACATAAATTTCTGGCTTAATTTAAATGGAACACCCTGTATCTGTTGGGTCTGTTAAACGTGGGAATTTATTACCTTTCAGTTGGTATTAGGGTTGCCCATATCTAACTCTGATAGTTCTCGAGAAATTTCAAATTTGTTTTTTAATATTCAATTATTTGCTGACATCTAGTTACCTATGACATGATACGCCAAAGTTTTTAAAAATTTAAAATTTGTTATTCTGACAGTAAGTGCTTTGTTCTGTGATTTATTATTGATAAATTAAAGGTCTCTTAAATCAGAATTTCATTAAGGGTACTCGATCATTTACTTTGCAATAAGATTAGGAAAAAAACTTAACGCTAACTGGAAGAAAATTTCGTAAATTTTCACGTAACAAACTACCCGAACTTTTAGATGAAGTTCCACTATCTACACGACAAAAAAATGTGGCTGCAGTTAGATGGTGCGTCTGTTGATTACAGTATAATTGTCCGGCGTTACCTGAACAATATTTTTCCACAAAAATGGATTGGGCGAGGGGGTCCTTATCTTTGGCCGCCAAGGTTCCCATGCTTGACGCAATTAGACTATTTTGTTTGGGGTTACATAAAAAGTATTGTCTACAATACAAAGCCAACCACTCCTGAGAACATGAAGGATAGGATAAGGAGAGCGTTTCAAACAGTAACACCAGAAATGTTAAAGAAAGTGAACAATAAATTTTTTTAAAGAGGGTTCAAATTTGTATACAACAAGATGGGCGTCACTTTGAACACCTTCTTTGAATTTTTTGTACCTAGTTATTTTTTTATAATTTTGAAGCTTATTGTATCTGTATGCCCAAAAATAGTGTACTTATCCTTAATAAAATTCTGATTTAAGAGACCTTTAATTTATCAATAATAAATCATACAACAAAGCACTTATTTTCAAATTAAGTAATGTTAAATTTTTAAAAACTTTCCATCGGAGAATCATGTCATAGGTACCTAACTAGATGTCAGCAAATAATTGAATATTAAAAAAACAAATTTAAAATTTCTCGAGAACTATCAGAGTTAGATATAGGCAACCCTAGTACCAACTGAGAGGTAATAAATTCCCACGTTCAACAGACCCAACAGATACAGGGTGTTCCATTTAAATTAAGCCAGAAATTTATGTATTGAATGGTTAGTGTTATTCTGGTATATTAAAAGCACCCTGTATATGATGGCATACCAGTAAATATTGGAAACGGAATATTAAAAGCTTCCAGTGAGATGGTGTGAAGCAAATGTGGTTATTCGTTTTTATTTTGAAGTTATTGTATTTTTTCGGAGGGTCTACAAATTATGTAAAATCGATTTATCCTGGAAACTGAACTAGATAGGTATAGGGAAATGTTAATGCACTTACATTATTTTTAATAGTACAATTTAAAAATGTGATAAAATACAGGGTGTTCCATTTAAAGGAACCTAACTTTGAAACGGCACGCTTTTTTTGGAGCACCCTGTATATTCCAAAATATTTTTAAATTATAGTCCTAAGTGATCTACTTAATTCTACGTCTTATTTTTTCTAATTATATTTGCCGTTAAGACGCCAGAGAATAGTTCGTTCATAGTGCCCCACCCTGTATAAGCGCTGACATCTCAACGTCAGAATGACAACTGCCTGACAACAGACCAACGTTTTACGACGTGAATTGTGAGTTTGCCCAGTTTTATATACTTTTATTTTAAGAGACAATGTCGAAAATATGTATTGTGAAAGACTGTAATGTGAGGTGCACCCGGTAAGCTTCATCTTCATAAAAAAACATGTTTCATTGAATAAAAAGTGACAAAAGTAGTTATTCTTTCATGAAGCTTTGAACTTCCCAGCATTGTTGTTTAATTCCTAACATTAATTTTTTTTCATGTTTGCCATTGATATATGTGAAAAAACGTTCCATTTATTGTATAACTTTTTTATTAAATGAAATTTATAAACTTGGTAATGATTGCTTTATTTTTCCCACTCTAGGCATTAAATGGTCCATTTTTTGACAATTCATTTAATTTTAGGTGACTATTTGATTGTTACTATTGTAATATCAATTTAATTTTAAGTAACTTTAAATGAAATATCAAAAAAAGGACCATGATTGTTATTTTGCATCAAAAGTGAAATTACAGTAATTTTGAATATGCCGACAAAAACTGTAAAATTACAGGAATCTTCTTTTTTGGCTGTTAGCGAAGTTTATAACCATCTGATTTGTGTTAGAGGTACTGACGGGACTTTCAAGGTGGCGCCACCCGTACAAACAGGGGGCGCCACGGGACAGTTTCCCATCTATGATTATTTTTTAATCTATGACTTCCAGTGAATTCAACTGTTGAATGCAAAATAGTCTAGTCTAAATTGACGTAAAATAACCTCGTACTTGTTCAAGATTATGAGTTTTCACACGGAATAAAAATAAAGTGAATTCAACAAATATATCTGAAATGTTCTTTGGCGGTTGGAAATGAAAAAAGGTTTCCACAGAAAAGCACAAAAACTATCCAAAGAGAAAAATAAAACAGCATAGCTATCCTACACCTACTACGATGCGACTATACAAGACGTAATCTGGAAATCCCAGGACGGATATCGCTTGTTATTTGATACCAGCGAACTGGACAGTCGGTCCTGATTGAAACCATAATTCAGCTCACTGGATAATACTCAAGTAAAATACTACTTTTAATTTGTTCCTGTAACATTAGACTGACAGATAGAAGGATTTTTGGATTATGTGTACATTCAATAGGGCTAATGTTTATCCATCATTCATTTGAGAAATTTTCAAAGTAAAATTAATTGGAATTCAGTCAAAGTAATGTATGGTGGAGGAAAGAAATAAGCTCAAGAACTTTCCTCGCATTGTCGTGAATACATCAACAAATTTTTCTGAATAATTGTCACTAAATAAGAATCACGTTGTACAAAGCTGGAAATCGGTTACTTCCAATTCAAGTAGTATTCACTGGACCAGTGATGAGCAAAATCGGTCATTTTCCTGCAATTTTGCCAAGATCGTACTTACGACAAGACAAAGACCAAGGAATTTGTCATGGATTCAATATACAGGCAACAATATTAGTTCAAACACCAGCCCGTATAAGCATCACATGAGCAATGAAAACATGTCCAGTGACGTCCCTGGCAGAAGTTCTCACCACATGTGGTAGTGGAAAGTCTGATAAAGACTGTTGAGAAACACCCACTCGCTGTTCAGAAACGGGAAATAGTGGAACATGTCATAGGATGGTATAACGGGGAAGTATAGTGATTTGGAAAAATACGAATCAAAGTGAAAAGAACAAATGGGATCCCAACGCCATTACGAATCTTGGAAAAAATACCATTCAGACAACAGAATTTCTCATGTCATGAATGGGAAAGGACTGGTACAGGAGCGTAAGGACCAGGAACCAAATACTCTGGAAGCTTGAGAGGAGCACAAGGCATTTTTCAGTCGTAAATTCAGTGTTCAGTTTTATATTAATAAAAAATGATTCTTATCATTATGTCGGATAGTCAAGCAGTCATTGACGCACTGATTACTTGTATAGTCAGCTCTGAAATGATATGAGAATGCCTAAAAAACTCAATGACTAGGCTTGAACTGGAATACATTTCAGTATAGTTTCCAGTACATATAAAAATAGAAGAAAATGGAGAGCAAAGTGGAACTGGAATACTTTTTGGGGACCGAAATACTTTTGCCATATTGGCAATGTGATATCGGAAGGAATGGGCATGTTTCAAAAAAGATATGAGGACTGACCCTTGAAGACATCGATCAGGATTAATGGCCTGTTGCGTCGACTTCTGTTGAACAACGTTTAAGCAAAAACCCGGTTCAAATCTAAGTTTTGCGTTGCACGGTATTGCTAAGCCGGTTTAAGATTTGTTGAACGGTCAGATCTAACCGTGTATCACACCGTTCAAGCAAATGAAGGTGAGTGCTCATGCATGGATAAAACAGAATTAGTTTAAATTCACTTTAATACATCATTAATTGTATTTTCACATATTCCATTCTTAGATATCAAAGAAAAATAGATTCTATTATATCGCCCCACAGAATCATTGAGCCGGCTGTTGGAATAAATCGCTATTAAGATTAGCTGGATTAGTTGAGCCAGCCCCGTTCTCTAGTATATTGGAGCAATGACCTCGAAGAAAATCAAAGCTATTCTTGGGAAACTACATCCGAATGAAGACAAATTAGTGCCTAAGCCCGAGTAAAAATGCACACTAAGGATCCCAGAAAACAACCGCAGTGATCCGCGAAACAATCTAGAAAATATGAAATAAACGACAACGAGGAAGTACAACACTCTTTAGTGACATTATCTTCCGTCATTAGCTAGAAGCTGCACCAAGAGTGTTAACAGGTGTCCTGAGTGAACATTTCCGCCTGAATGTTCACCTGAAGAAGCCCAAACTACTGGATTTCGTCGAATGGATTGATAAACCTTCATTAATTCACATAACATACTTGGGAATACATGGTGCTGGACAATCCTGCAGCACAATACCCGAGAGACTGGAATTTGCACTTCAACTGAAACCAGAGCAAGTCTTAAACTCTTCCAGGAAATAGGACTAGTGGAACTACGCATTTCTGAAAATTCTCTTATAAACTGGATAGAACTGGATATTACTGGATATTACTGAATGTCACTCAACATACATACCTGCGGGAATGGCAAGACGAATAAAACACTTTGTTTATGGCCTAATGGTGACTTCTGATAAGAGTTAGATGGAGTTTGATCAATAAGTCATTCCTTCGAAATTTTCCAAATCGATAGAAGAAACAGGCTAAATGACTAACCCCCAGACTGATATTAAGTAGGCAAGACAAAGAGGCCAAAATGGTAAGTAAAGGCAAGCAAGGTCCGAATAAGCAATATCAAGACGGTCTTGGACCTGCTTATCACTAAACAGAATCTCTATATTCTCCAACTGTACAAAAATAAATGGAGGTACAGTTAATAATAATACCTGTCTCCAGTTGGAATATTGTGAGATAATTTAAAAAATAATAATGTATCTCCTTCCACACGAATAAAATTTAATGAAATTACTTCAACGGTAATAATTTACGTATTTCAATAACACAGCCATATGAAACAGTTATCCAGGTCATATTATTTGATAATAAAGCCGGTTGCATAACAAGCCATTTATTTTAGTTAAAAGCCTCAACCCTCAAGAGGTTCACACCCATGTCGTGTCCTTTGTAGTGAAATACCGTTGACCTACTTTTATGCAATTTATTTTTCAACAAAGGGCACACGAATATATCTATAAAGATACAGTCATATAATTATCAGTGCTGTAGAATTCGCGTATCTTCCTATTTTCCGAACTGGGAATACGAAGTCGATAGGTTCACTAAGAGTGTCTAGGAAATATTTTGTTGCAAATAAAAATCTATTTAAAGGAAGTTGCAGACTATTTCTTGAATAAAACCGTTTTGTTTTGAATAGAACAATTTAATTTCCACTTCTTGCAATTCTAGGACCGGTAGACTGAGGAATATAAGTCTAAAATAAATACAGGTGAAATAAACAACCGATTCAAATGTAATTAATCACTTATTATAGGCCAGTCGGTATGGGTCATTTTAGACCAAAAGTACAAGTAATTAGCAATACAGCTGATTTTTTTATAAGTTACTTGAAGTATGTAGATTAATATAAAAAAAGTTTACCAATCTATCGATTTCCCAAATTATAAAATTTTTTTTTTCGAAATTTCTCAATATTTCACGCTGGAAGGAAGGTGGAGGGAAATGAAAAACACCACCGTGTAGGGGAAGTGTTTTGCAATAAAAAAGGTCTCCTGCGTTTTTTTCGTCCGATCAATGATTTGTCCGTAAAAAATTCGGTAAACTAAGTATGTGTTGCGCATCCGCGTGACTCTGCTGCACCGCGGAAAAAAATATTAATATTCAATCAGAATTTTTTTCAATCTTTGGTGAGAGTTAAGGCTGAAAATAATAAATAAAAGGTGATAAATCAATTTAAACATATTTTTTTGGAAAAAGGTTTGAAAAAAAGTATATCTTAAAATTATATATTAATCATCTTTTATTCATTTTCACTATACACATTTTGTTCGCTGAATATTAATCGTTATATTACATAGGTATCAAATTTTATTTTGAAAAAATAAAGAAGATTCCTTCCCGAATCTATAAAAATTGCTATTTTCGCTCATAATACAAAAAATCATTGAATACAAAAATGTATGTGAATTAATCAATTTTGAAATAATATATACTTGATCTTAGAAGTTTCCCCAACATTTCCACGCAAACCCCATTAAAAAATTACTCCAGTTTTATCAAAGTCACAGTATTTAATATACATATTTTCTTGTAAATTCAAGATTCCTAAAATTTACAAAATAATGAAAAGTGCCGTGTTTCGTGATTAGGAAAAATTTATTATCCGTGAATTCTATCTATGGAACAGATCCCCTAAATAACAGTTTCCATCCTTCGAAAAATTGTTTCAATGCCACCTTATTTTTATTGACATACTTGGTTTTTTATTAGAATATAATATTTATATTATATATGAGTAATTTGCGAAAAATGATCATGTGCTATGACAAAAAAAATGCCATCTTGAAGCCGACACTTTCCTCCTCAAAATGCCGTATTACAATTATTTATATCTACATTATAACTGTACAATACTTTGTCCACGACCACCTAATAATAAGTCAATATTTTACCTCCTAACTAAAGGTATATGGTACCCATATATCAACAGTCGTGAATTATGGTTCATAATACACTGTAATGTATTATGGTTCATAATTCACGACTAGAGATGGGGGTACAATATGGAATAAACTATTAAATCTGTGTATTTTGTTCAGGAAATTTGTTTCTGACATATATCGTATCTATAAAATATTGTAATTTTTAGTATTGATACTTTTCATAACGATATTTTCTAAGTATTTTAAAACAATATATTTATAACGGTACGTTGTATTGATACTTTCCACAGTATCGCCCATCTCTATATATGTCAAATTATTTGAAGTAGCTGCCACACCATTTTGAGGTTAGTAATATGCCAAATCGCTACTGACTTTTATTTATTATTAAATAAATTAAGTGTCGTGGACAAAGGATAGTATTCTACTCGCAATTTATGGCCATAATTCACTTGGCTGACTTGCGCCACTCGCCTGCGGCTCGTGACGCAAACGTCACCCATCGTGAATTATGGCTATCATAAATTGCTCGTTTAATAATATACTATTATAATGTACTCCGCCGCGCTTTAAAAAATAAAGTAGCGCGGATGCGAAGCACATACTTAGTTTACCGAATTACTTCTGGACAAACCATTGCTCGGACGAAAGGAACGCAGGAATAGTTATTTGTATACTAAGGCCGCAAAATGCTTTTTCGTGTTCCGAGAGAGAGAGATTATCGCCGAGGCCGCTCCGGCCGAGTCAAGATAATCTCGAGGTCGCGAAAACATTTCGCGGCCATAGTATACACAATATTTTTCGTGCAACCGTGAAAATTACATAATTTCAATAAACATTATGTCTCTTTAGAAAAGACAGTTAGTTTTTGGTTCGAAATACATTGTTATTGTCATATTTCAGAAATGTCAAATGCTGTAGTGGCGTCCAGTTTGCCGGCAGTCACTATGGGAATGGCCGTAAAAATTTTTGTCGGCCGTCACTCTGGGTAACGGCCGCAAAATATCATTCTCTGGGTAATGGCCGCAAAATATCATTTTGCGGCCCCTGTTGCGGCTGCAAAATGCTTGTTTTGCGTCCGGTTGCACGAAAACCTTTTTTGTTGCAAAACACTCCCCCTATACGGTAGTGTTTTTTTATTTTTCTCTACCTTCCTTCCAGCGCGGAATATTGAAAAAATTCGAAAAAAAATCAATCTACATACTTCAAGGTACTTATGGAAAAAAAATCAGCCGTATTGCTAATTACTTGTAGTTGTTACCCCTATCGTCTGGTCTATTAGTGGAATGTAACCTCACAAAATAAAATTAGGGATTGTCCAAAATTCAGTATTTTTGTATTCAACTGAGTTATGTTGAGAGACCCGCCAATTAAAGGCCTCCGCGCTTTTCTCATAGCAAAATGGTGTTCCAATCTTGTGAATTTTGGATTTAATGTTATACTCGACTTTTTGACCTGAAGTGTCCATGGGACCAACTTAATCCTATGACTAATTCTTGATGTACAGGGTGTTAAAGTTGGAAAATCCTTGTTTTTCGTGACCAAGTAATCTTATTATGACCAAATTACAAACAAATGTCCTAATTATCGTGAAATTATTTATAAATAGTTTAAAATGTCAGCATATACAGGTTGGGACTTGATTATATAAGGATGAATTTTTGAAATTATAGGAAATCTGACATTCAATGGAAACAAGGTCGAATATAAAAAGATACTTTATATGTTATGGTATCAAATATACTAGGTCTAGAGGTTTTTAATGAAGGTGATTCTCAATGCAACCTTAAATTAGTTTTTTTCCATAACTCTAATGTATTTAAACATTTGTTTTTGTTTCTGGAAAATATATAGGCAAAATAGGCTTAGTGAACGGAATCATAAAAAAATGTATGTGTATACCTACCGAAGAGTATTGAATCATTGATAAAAAATGTACTACAGTAAATTGATTAATTGAATAAACATTTTTTGGTGAATATGATTCATTTCTCCTATTGCGTTTCCAAACAATTTTTAAAATGTGGTTTTAATTTGAGATAAATTTAATTAAGTCCCACCCTCTATATGATGACATTTCGAACTATTTATGTGTAAGCTCACGATATACTATAACATATCAATGTCAGAAAATGCATATTTTTATGTTAATACTAAAATAACGTCGTCACGAAAAACAAGGATGTTTCAACTTTAACACCTTGTATATCGGAACTAGTCAAAGGATTTAATTGGCCACATGAACACTGGTCATGAAGTAGAGTACTTTATATCCAAAATTCATAAGATTTAACAGAATGCCACTTTGCTATAAGAAAAGAGCGGGGTCCTTTGACTTAGGTTCTTGAGTACATTACCTAGCGAATATATAGGGTTCCAAATAACTGTCTAAAAAAGGTTGAATTTTTCAGGTGAATACCCAATTTGCTAAGGCTACAAAGGATAAAAAGGATAAAAACTTGTTATCCTAGTATCATACGCAGCTACGAATGAAAAAACACATAGGTAAATATTTAACAGTTAACCGTATATCTTGACTATCAAAGCCGTTGTATTTCCAAAACTTTGGCTTTTCTTCATTTTTTATAATATCGGTATCGGTGTTACGTGAATTTTTAGTAGTTAAGTTAAGTAGTAGGTTAACGTTAATTAGAAAGCATGGAAAATAACTGGAATCAACGGCAGTAAAAAATATTAGATAATCATTTTTTGTATAGTAGATCCTCGCCGCTACATGTGGATGAATTAAAATAGACATTCTTTGTCCAGAGTATCTTTGTAAGCGACTATCCCAAACTTCTTTTTGTAGCGCAACCACCTCCTTTCCAACCACTTGGCGACCATCAATTTCCTCATTCCTCAATATCAGAAGCAAGAAAGAAATTTAAAAAAATTTGTAGACTTCATTTCAACTACTTCAAATTTTTTGCTACTAGATTTTATTCACTGCAAACAATCGTATGGATGATAAATTCACCTCAGTTCCGAATCAGTATCAAACTTAAAATAAAAAGGTGCACACGATCTCGATCATAAGACAGTTTGTTATCGAAAACAGATTTTGAATAAAATCCATACTTGTGGTTGGAACGTGAACAATAAACTCGAAGATAAACAGAAGATCACATACTGCACGTCTACAGCTTGGGGTACGCGTGATTAAACAATAGGGACATAAAGCAGTTCTAAAAATCACTACTTATCCGTATCCGTATCGCAATGCGCATGTGCAGAGGGGATACGTGGGTTTCGTTAAGTTACGTGATACGTATCAATCCGTCACACGTACCTGACGTACGTATTGCTTTATTGTGTTCCGTGTTCACGTTTTCAACGACCAGATGACAAAAGTGATGCTGTGTCCTAAAAAATCATAACCTTATTTTCTGTGATCAAGGTAATAGTGTTTCACTATTTTTGAGGTTGAAAATTAAAACACACGAATGGTTACATTACGAACGAATTTGCTTTATACTTTTTTTTGATTAATCACGTATCTCCATTACGTTACGTATACGGATAAGGATGAGTGATCGATTTAAAGAATTACTACGTGTCCCTAATAAGCCGCGAGTTAATTAGGATTTAAAAAATTGCACATTATTCACACCAACTTCGGAAATGTATTCGTATCCGTTAGATATTTGCATTGGCAAAAAGCAAAGATATTTGAGACAATTTTTCGACAAACACTAGGTAACACCTAGACCAACTTTTTTATTTAAAAAAATAGAAGAACTGGTATCAGGCAAATAGTTGTGATAAAGAACGTGGTCAATTTTTTATGTAAGGAGAGTATGTTATATACTACAACTACATCAACTAAACAATTTCTATCGAAAAATTATTTTTCGTGTAATTGCAGGCGAAGTCAGTATTTCGCGTTCTCAGCAGAGTCCGCGAAATTCAATTTCGCGGCCGTTACCCATAGCAACGGCTGCGTTACCAAACGTCACTTCCAAATTTGAATATCACATCCAAATTTGATATTTCTAAAATACAACCTAGGCAAGGATTATTTATTATTATTATTATTATTTTTATTGAGTTTACAGTGGAAGGTACTGAAATATCGCTATCAGTATCAGACATTTCGCGTTTTGTCAAGAACTGTCAAAATATTTTGTATATACTGGAACATATCATTTCCATAGCACACGGTGACATTGTTATATAAATTGAACAGCTGTTGATTTTACGGCAATAATATATTCATTTACAATTATCTAGTTTGATAATTGTAACGATTGCACGAAAAATAGTGTGTATGTCATGGCCGCAGAACTTTTCAATGACCTTAAGATTATCTTGCCTTAGCCGCAAGCGGCCTAGGCAAAGAAATAACTATTCTTGATCTCTCCACAGACGTCTGTTTTATTGGTCTCCTTTATACATTCCAGATGTGATTCACAATATAACACAGAACTAAACAAAAATAGGGTTATATTCGTCTACAAACTTAGATATTCAAATAGTGCATATCCACTCGAGTCACCACATGCGAAACAAATAATCGGGTACGAAGCCTTCGAAACTGATTGAACAATACGGATAGCCGATTTTCGTGCGCAATTCATCCAATTTCGTACACGAATTGTACTCTAGTTATCTCGAAGATACAGCCCAATGGCTTCACACTAATACTGTTCGGAAATTAAATGCCTAAGAATTAATAATTTTAATACTATTTGCTGAATAATCACGCTGCTTGCATTATGTTTGCTCTACTAAGTACGCAGGTGGGTTACTTCCTAACGTTTATAAGTCAGTTTTAGTCGTAAGGATATACAAATATTGTATGTGTATCTTCTAACATAAGTCCAGTTGTGTGCTTTAGTAGGTGCGATGATAAATTTAAAATAAAATGGAAGTTGAAAAAGCATTATTCAATGAAATACGCAGACTTACATGTGCTCCAGTCAGATTATGAGAGACACAAAATAAGTGAGGTTGCGTGATGAATAATAAATCGGAATTGTTTGACTTATGTCCTCCAGTCTGCTGGTTCCTGGAATGACCTTTTAAACAGTCTAATACAAAGACAAGTGTTGAAATAAGAATCGATTCGTTTGTAGGCTCTAATTTCCGGATATTTCGATAAATCGTATCTGAGAAGGAACATTCAAGTGTTCTGTTCAATTTTCGGTTATATTCTCCGAACATTCGGAGAGCGTCCGTTAACAGAAGCAACCATGCATATATATTCAGCTACTTTGCAATTGTGTCAGCCGAGAAAATTTTATCGTATCTTGTAAACTTCGAGTAATACCGCAGTCTATTTCCGTATCTCACAATCGAAGGAGGCGAATTAAGACCGCCAAAGTGAATTGTTAGATGTAGCGTGATTTGTTTGTTGTGTGTTTGTTTGTTTGATTTGGAAGTAAGTAGTAGAGAAATATTACGACCGTGAAAAAAGTCCAGAGGTAGAATTGGGATTACCCTAGTTTCCGTATTTTCAGCTAACTGTTTTTTCTCCACAAAAAGATGTCAATAATTTGGCACTTAACTGCCGAGTCGCAGTGTACCGAGTAAATGTGTTTTTTGTTCTGTTTGGAAGCTATAAATTGTAATGTACCTAAATATACGATGTGAAATGCCTAACAAATTGAGATTTAAATGAAACAAACGGAGATGTCAGTTAGAATTATGATAACGTTATTAGCGTGAATTTTATGAATATCATATATTTATATGCTGTAGAATTCAGCAGGTGGATCCAGCTGAGAAAGTTAGCTGAGTCAATTAGCTAGCTTACCGATGGGCTCTGCTCATTTAACCACCCAACTAAACTAGCTTAGTTTATCAGCTAGCGGCTTAACCGGCTAATCTAGCTCAGCTCAGCTAATCAGCTTATGGCTAAACAGCATATATTTTTGGAGCCTTAGGCTGGAGCGACCGGAGGTCGAGGCGCAAAAAATCTGACCGTTACGTTACGTTGCTGCGTTATGTGCCTTGAGCGCGTGTGCTCTTTCAGTATCTCTCTCTCTCTCTCTCGTTTACGAAGCAACTATTTATAGACTTTGGCCGGGAATCGAACCCGGACCTCCCGCGTGGAAGGCGAGCATTCTAACACTGAACCACCGATCCTACATTAAAATTCTATGCAAAGCTGGTATTCGCAATGCTGGTGATCTACTTGAATTTATTCGGATACATTTTTCACTATTATTTCCATAATTTTTTGCGAGATTGATCTTCTCAGAACTTTAGTTCTTCACGTTAGGTTGGAGCGACCGGGGGTCGCGGCGCAAAAGATCTGACCGTTGCGTTGCTGCATTATGTGCATGCGTTATGTGTTTACGAAGCAGCGATTCATGGGCTCAAGAAAACTGTAATGCCGCCATATATCGATGTCTTGGGCTTGAATTTTACACAAAGGTTAATAATATAATAGTATAATAATCGATTGTTGATAATCGATTAGGAGATATACCTTACAGTTACGCACGTCCGTTTTAAACTGAAAAAAATGATGGAAATATTTTAAATTAATCGATAGATTGGAGAAAAAAACCGGGGACAGAATTTTTTGTGACGAAATAATTCATCTACTATCTATCTTGTGTCAGATAGGGACCAAAAATTATTTCATTTCCAGTTAATCTTGACAACGGTAGCTGGTAGCTACCGAAACGTCGGAATCACAATTAAAAAAGCATTATTGTGGTTTGATTCCCAAAAAAATAAGAGAAATAAGAATAAGTAATGCCACAAGGACCTAACAGAAGATTTCTACAACTACAAGCTAATTATAATCGATTGTCAATCGATCAATAATAATCGATTATAGATTCATTGAAAATAATCGATTATTGATCAATTTGTATCAATTGATCGGTTGGAAACAATCGACTTTTTATCGATTGATGGTAATCGATTGAGATTGATCGATTATTAATCGATTGTTGATGATCGATTGATGGTAATCGATTGAGATTGATCGATTATTAATCGATTGAGATTATTCGATTGTTAATCGATTGTTGATAATCGACTATTTAATATTGTTTATTGATTTTATGAATCAATTGATAATAATTGATAATAATCGATTGTTGTGTAGCGATCCGTCTGAATAGTGAGACTTTGAATCAGAATGTGACAAGATATCACTTCTTATTTTGTTAAAATTCAACATTTATACTTATCAACAGCACATAAGGAATCTATAGAGTAGTAATTATTATTGTGCTTAGTTATATGTGATGTTTTCATAATGAAACATTCGAACCAGCTTTAAATCTAACAATACTTTGAGATCTATCTTAACAAAAACGAAACCAAAAAATGAAGAACAATCTTCAAAAAATTGCATATATCAGATATCTTGTGAATGCGACAAATTCTATTTAGGTGAAACATCTAGACCATTGAAAGTCCGAATAAGTGAACATAGAAAATACATCAAAGATAGGGAGTTCTTTAAGTCAGGTATTTGTAAACATGCTTGGGAAGAGGGGCATAATATTCAATGGGATTCGACAAAAATAATATTGAAAGAGCCCAATAATAAAAGACGGAAAATCAAAGAAAGTGCTTTGATAGAACTAAATGCAGATAAATGTGTAGCTAGTATTTCAGCCGAATGTAGTCAAATGTTAATCGATACACAAAATCACCAAACTGAGTTATACATGTTTTGAAAACAAAAATAATCATACACAAAAAAGTAACAACAAACGCGTTTTATTGACATTTCCAAAATAAGCTAAAAAAAGCGCTATCCCAATAAAAAAACCGTTCCTGGAACGTGCACTTCACTGGATTCCATTTCTATTAGACTATCATATCGTTAGGATGTCATGAAATAAAATATTTTATTCCACATTTTACCAGAGGTGTGATCTACTATGAATGGACCTCAATAAAATTTGACAACAAAGTTTTGTAGTCTCAAACTTCAAAATATTATTGATTGTCTAGTTGTCATATTTTTTCGTTGTGTCAGATAGGGACCAACAATTATTTTATCAATTTTATTGCTAGTTAATCTTGACAACGGTAGCTGGAACGCTACCGAAACGTCGAAATAAAAAATAAAAAACATTATTGTGGTTTGATTCCCAAAAGAATAAGAAAAAAGAATGAAACACTCACCTTTAATGATGAAATACATACACTAAACATCTTTATGTTTTGACTTATAAAATTTATATCAGTTTATTCTGGATTTGTGAATTTATCCAATTCTTCGATATTATTAGGTAAAGGTATATGTTGTTCTCCTATAGTGTTGTAATTCATTTTAGTTTGTTGATAAAATTAGTAAGTGTTGGTGGTTAAAAATGTTTTGTTTACTATCTGCTGTGAAGTAAAGAATCAATTGTCACTGCCAGTGAGCGACAGCGACAACTTAGGTTATTTTTGGCGTAGTAGCTATTGTTGATAAATTTTAGATGTTTCTCGTTTAGGACGTCACAGTTGATCGAAAATAGGTAGGCATATTCTTGTTTCACGATATGGATTTATAAGGGAATTTGGGGGATATAACTTATATTATTTTTTTGGATTTGAATTTTATTGACTAGACGGATTTGACGATTTTACGGTTCATTCGAATGGTTAGTTCGAATTTACCTAAGTGATACCAGGGGTCGCACCAAAAATAGGCTACCAAGTTGGTAGCGCGGCAGACAGTTCTGACAGGGACTTGTCTTCCAGAAAGGGTGGTTGAACTTTTCGAGAAGGAGGACAAGCTAGGCGTGGGTGAGGAGCAGACAGGAAAAGTTGGTGAT
>CAJUYH010001058.1:0-53294 GCA_910591685.1 Galerucella tenella
AGCCTACAACACCCACGACCGCGACCGCTGAATTACTCTCGTTATACTTACGTAAAAAGACCACAGACATTGTAGGCTAAAGTTATAATTGGAATGCACATTTGAGCGGGTGAGGCACACAATCTGGCGTCTTGGTGAAACGTCAAGTTTCTGTGTTGTGTACGTTGAGTATAATGATAAATGAAATAATGGGCGCGTTCACCAGATCAAGCTGTTTGCATTATACTGTTTCAAACGTTTGTTAGTTCTGGTAGCCGGTCGTCAAATCAACAACGTTGGGATTTTAGATTGAGGTTATGCGATTATCTACTATCTGTCATACGTCAACGATTTAAATGGCCTTAATTTGTTTGTAAACATGGCACGAGACATTGCAGTACGAAATATTTTACTATTTGATGATAATATTCATATAAATGCTCTTGTAAACATAGCTATAGAATTGGCCGACCCTTTATTTCAAGAACAATTGTATCCCGAAGAAAGAAATGTTGCAGCGAGAAACGAAAACTATTTTTTTTCAACATATAATCTTTATTTCAAATAATAACATACACTTTAGTTACAAAATATACATTATTAGAGAAATTAGTGTCAGAAAATTTAATTTACTCATTGATTCAAGTAACACTCTAGTGTGTAGGGTTCCAAGTCAATGAGTAGTGTTTTTACTTCTTTTTTAAATTTATTCAAAGTCATTGAGTTTTTAATAGATTCAGGTAGTTTATTAAAAAATCGAATACTTGCATAAGATGGATGCTTTTCAGACAAAACCAATTTGTGCATTGGATACATGATATTATCCTTTCGTGTAGAATATGGATGTACTTCTCTACAAGAAGTAAACTTGGTTTTATTTTTAAAAAGGTACATGAGACATTCACAAATGTAGATTCCATAAATAGTTAAAAGTCTATTTTTCTTAAAAATACCTCTACAAGAATCTCGGTATTTCAAGTTGAAAACTGTTCTTATTACTCGTTTCTGAATTTTGAATATTTCTAATATATTAGAGTTACTTCCCCAAAAAATTATTCCAAATTTAGCTGTAGCTTCGAAGTTAGCGAAATAAAACACTTTAAGCGATTTTTCACTTAAATACTTACTTATTATTTTTATACTGTAGCAGATTTGGTTAAGTTTCTTTCCTAAATTAACAATATGTGTATACCAATGTAAATGTTCATCAATATGAATTCCTAGAATTTTTGTGCTATTTTCAAATTTTAAGTCTGTATTTAGGATATTTAGTTTATCAGGTGTATCAATTCTGCTCTGTTGTGTACGAAATAGTACAACATTTGTTTTATTAATATTTAGTATTAAATTATTACCAGAAAACCAATTTTCAGCATCTCTCATTAGATTGTTTGTCTTCGCAACTAAATTTGGATAATATTTATCTGATACTAACAAATTAGTATCATCTGCATAAGTTGTTATTTTACATGTACTATCATCACTATTTTTAAGTAGATCTAATATGTCATTCATAAAGATAATAAATAATACCGGCCCTGTTATACTGCCCTGAGGTTCTCCAATGTGATTTATATTTATATCTGATTTGGTTGTTTTTCCATCTTTTATAATTTTGACTTTTTGTTCTCTATTTTCCAGGTAAGACTTGAACCACTCTAGGGCATTTCCTCTAACTCCATATCTCTCTAGCTTATGCAACAAGAACTGATGATTTATGCAGTCATACGCTCTAGAGAGGTCCAATATTTCATTATCTTCAACTGAATTGACAATATTCTCAGTAAACTGACTAATTGCAGTTTCTACACTTCTACCCTTAATGTATCCATGCTGTATGTTATTAAGAATATTGCAGTGATTCATATAATTCATTAGCCTATTACACATTGCCATTTCAAATAGCTTAGAAAAGGCTGGCAATACACTAATTGGCATGTAATTCTCGAACAATTCTTGATCGCCCTTTTTGTGAATTGGCGTTATTAATGCAATTTTCAGGCTATCGGGAAAAATTCCATATTTAAAAGAGTTATTCATTATGTAGCATAATACATTAGCTGTACCATCTAGAGATGCTTCCATCAGGTTTACGTGAATATCATCATCACCACTGGTACTTTTATTTCTAACTTTATTTCCTAAATCTTTCATTTCATTTACAGTAACTGTAATTTATTATATTTATTTATATTTAGTTAGTTGGATTTCCTTCAAATGTTGTGTCCGATTTATTTTTGCCTATAATTTCGTTGTGGATGCTCCACATGCTTTTCATTTTATTATCAGATTGCATTATTTTATGATGATATGATTCTTCCCTTTTTTGTATTAATAATTTATCGTATCCTTTTTTTAAATTTTTATGAATCACTTTATACTCTGGGCAAATGTTAGAAACCGTTAACCATGCATCCAATATTTTTTTACATTGTTCAATCTCTGGGTCTTTTACTATATTTTTCTTTTCTCGTGTTTTTTGCAAAGGAAAACATTCTTTGAATATTTTTGAAAATATTCCAAAAAAATGATCCCACTGCATATTAATATCTTGTTCTTTGAAAGTATAAATGTGTGCCCAATTTTGGGTCTGTATTTTATTAAAAAAGATTTGTTTGTTTTTCTTGGAATAGAATCTGATTTCTTTTTGTAGAGGTTTTCGCAAAAAATCTGATTGAAAGCTCATTTTTTGACCAGTATGATCCGAGATTGAGGAATGTAAAATTTGTGTTTTTATATCAGTTTGTAAATTAGTGAAAATATTGTCAATACAACTTTTTGAAGTTTTTGTTATTCTTGTATAATCTTTAATAATAAACTGCTCCAAAAAATTAACGCACCACTAACAAATTTGTAATTATTTTATTTACAAAATTTAATTAAAAATCAAACATTATATTTCTATAGACCTTATTAAATTGTTAACAAAAGAATCATTTTCTAAAAATGTAACCCTAAAATTTAGCATAGCAAAACTAACACAAAAGAAAAAAGAACCAAAAACGGAAATTTTAATTCTTTAAAGAAAGATTTTTTAGAGTCTTAATATCGGGTATTTCCACCTCTGCTTCTAATCGTGGCCTGGCATCGGCGATTCATGCTTAAAATAAGATTTCGAATACTGTTTTCATCCAGTTCATTCCATATTTCAACCAGAAGTCGCCCCACATCTTCCAAGTTGTTAGGCTGGTTGGGATGAGCTCGTAATTGCCTTCCGAGTATATCCCAAAGATGCTCTATTGGATTAAGGTCGGGACTTCGGGCAGGCCAAATCATAGTTTTAATGCCAACTTCCAATAAATAATCTCTTACTATTCGGGCTGTGTGAGGTCGAGCATTATCTTGCATTAATAAAAAAATTTCACCGATATGAGGGGCAAACGGCACAACATGTTCCTCAAGAATATCCAATATGTTACGTTCAGCATTAAGATTTCCATTATTTAGCACCACCAAGTCCGTACGACCCGTTAACGAAATTCCACCCCATACCATAACCGAGCCTCCGCCGAATAAGGTGGTATTCGCTATATTGCATTGTGCATATCGTTCTGTTGGCCTTCTAAAAACACGAACACGTCTATCGCAAGTATGCAGACAAAATCTGGACTCATCTGTCCAAAGAACTCTTTCCCAGTCAGCTTCCCCCCAGTTGACATGCTCTCTGGCAAAGTTTAACCGGGCTCTACGATGATCTACGGTTAGTGCTGGCCCTCGAGCGGCAATGCGAGGTCTCAAATTATCTTGTCGAAGACGTTGGACGGTTTCCAAGCTTACTCGAATCCCATGTGCGTTTTGAAGCTGAGATTGTAACATTCTTGTTGTTACGAATCGTTGTCTTAAAGCGGAAAGCCTTAAAAAACGATCTTGGCCGGGGGTCGTGATACGATGTCTGCCTTGGCTAGCTCTTCTAATGTGCTCACCAGTCTCCCTGTATCGTTCAACCATACGCGATATTGTTGTATGGGACACATTAAATCTCTCACCTATACGGCGATAACTCCAACCTTCTTCGTGCAATACAATGACTTGTGCACATTCATTAGGCGTCAAATTTCTGGCTTCACGTTGCATGTTAACAATTTAACCAGAAGAATATCACAAGACTTAAAAATTCAAATGTAGCAGCTAAAAATCAAACGACTAATGGCCTATTTATCTTACAAGCAATTATAGGAATTCAGAAAAAAACTCAATAACACAACAAACACAGTGAAGATAATTTTAGTATGTCGTTAAAATAAATAATATTTAATGCTCTTCCAAAATTTTATGAAATATTTTACAGTTTGTTCAAAATGGCAAAAAAATTCAGAAAATATTAAGTGGTGCGTTAATTTCTCGGGGCAGTGTATATGCGAATGAGTAAGAGTTTAGTAAAAAGTTCATTTTAGTTATATTATATTCGTTATCTTTCAACTCAATGTTAATATCACCAGCAATAATTGTCACTATATTTTCAGCTGTAACTATTTCAAGAAGTTCTTCAAGCTTTTCATAGAACTCTTTGACATTTCCATCATATGGAGTCCTATATACACCAATGATTAAATACTTTTTATTATCTATAATGCATTCTACTGCAGCACATTCAAACACGTTACATTTAGATAGTGTATTTACATTTTTCCTTACTTTATACTTAATTCCCTTCTTAACATATATATATATATATACAGGGTGTGGCGCGACAAGTTTTGATTAAAAGTAATGGCGGATACAGTTATGTTAAAAATCTGAAATTACGAAGCTGTAGGTTTTGGATGTCAACTTTGTTATTTTAAATAGAACCTAATATTTTTTATTTTATTTTCGAATTCTACATGAAATTTTAGATAAAATTTGTGAACAATGTCCTATACCAAAAATGAAGTATTTTCGAGATATTTCGTTTTTTTTCAGAATTTTGAAAAAATCCTAGTCCACATTAAATAACGATATCTCCATTAATATCGAAGCTAGTAACGTGAAATTGTAACCAATAAACAACAAGGGCTTGCCCGTTAACTCCATATGTCCAACTCATTGATATTTCATACAGGATGTTTTAAACTTAGCCGCCAACATGCACAATTTAAATCATTTATAAGTTGCTTACTTTAAATAGAACACCCTGTATTTTATTACATTTGCCGATGTATTTTTTTAAGCCAATTCGTGTGGTATGGGTATTCCCTATACCTAAATCCAACCACTTTTGAGATATTTCATTATTTTAGTTAAAACATAACAACACTTAATGATTTCAACATTAGTAAAGGGTAGGCCATGGCTGTCAAAGATTTGATAGTTAGAAGGTTTTTATTTTGACAGTTCACATTTGTATTTTATAGTAAATAATGGCAAATGTAGGATTTAGTAATGATGATTTTTTAAATCTTATTATTATTTACGGTGAGTGTAATAGAATTGTTGAACGGACTTGCCGTGTTTTTGCAGAAAGATATCCATATCGACCAAATGCAACTGGTGATATTGTAAGAAGATTGCTTAAAAACTGCCGTCAGTTTGGTCAATTTAAGCCAAAAATTAATAAAAATAAACCACTAGTGGACAATGACATCAACGAAATTAATGTTTTGGGTTATTTTACGGCCTCTCCAAATGCCTCCATTAGAGATTGTGAGAGAGATCTTACTTTGTCGACGAGAACAATTCATCGCATTTTAAAAAAACACAAATGGAAACCATTTTCTTATAATTTGCTGCAACACTTACAATTATGTGATCTTCCTCGAAGGGTAGAATTCTGTGAATGGTTTTTAATGAAGACCCAAGAGGATGAAAACTTCATAAACAAAGTTATATGGTGTGATGAAGCAAAGTTTAGCAAAAATGGATTATTTAATCGACATAACTCCCATTTTTGGTCTAATGAAAATCCACATGTTAGTAGAGAACGTTATTTCCAAGATAGTTGGAGTTTTAATGTTTTTTGTGCAATAAAAGACGATAAAATTTTAGCATTACAATTTTATGATGAAAATTTAAATGGTGAAAGATATTGCCACATTTTAGAAGCAGCTATACGACCGGCGTTACATGCTTTAAGAAATGGAGAGGCGGCTTCAGCTTGGTATCAGCAAGATGGAGCACCTCCTCATAACTTTGGGCCTGTTGCTCAGCATCTTTACGACATGTTTGATGATAGATGGATTGCCAATCAGGGTCCGTTTCGTTGGCCAGCTCGCTCTCCTGACTTGGCTCCTTTAGATTTTGGCATTTGGGGTTACATTAAAAATCAGGTATTTTCCATTCCTATTACGACAAAGGAAGATATGATGCAGAGAGTCTTACTTGCTTTTAATTCTCTAACACCCGACCATATTTCCAGAATTACAAGACATAACCTAATGAAAAGGATTCATAAATGTTTAGAAGTAGATGGTGCTAATTTTGAACACTTACTATAAAACTTTATTTGTTTAATATTACATTTAGCTATTTTTTTTGTACGTTATCTAATTAAATTAATACAAAATACCTTGTCAACGTTTTTGATGATATCCACAATTAATAATCCTTTCATGCTGTTGGTTACTTTTCAGAAGTAATAATATGAAAAAATAATAAAATATCACCTTAAATCATGGAAATCATGGCCTACCCTTTACTAATGTTGAAATCATTAAGTGTTGTTATGTTTTAACTAAAATAATGAAATATCTCAAAAGTGGTTGGATTTAGGTATAGGGAATACCCATACCACACGAATTGGCTTAAAAAAATACATCGGCAAATGTAATAAAATACAGGGTGTTCTATTTAAAGTAAGCAACTTATAAATGATTTAAATTGTGCATGTTGGCGGCTAAGTTTAAAACATCCTGTATGAAATATCAATGAGTTGGACATATGGAGTTAACGGGCAAGCCCTTGTTGTTTATTGGTTACAATTTCACGTTACTAGCTTCGATATTAATGGAGATATCGTTATTTAATGTGGACTAGGATTTTTTCAAAATTCTGAAAAAAAACGAAATATCTCGAAAATACTTCATTTTTGGTATAGGACATTGTTCACAAATTTTATCTAAAATTTCATGTAGAATTCGAAAATAAAATAAAAAATATTAGGTTCTATTTAAAATAACAAAGTTGACGTCTATTTCCGGTATAACCGGAAGTGCCACATTCAGGACAACATTATATTTGAACTCAGCGTCATCCAAAACCTACAGCTACGTAATTTCAGATTTTTAACATAACTGTATCCGCCATTATTTTAATCAAAACTTGTCGCGCCACACCCTGTATATATAACACAACAGAAAAAATGAATATTGAAGATGTTCCAGGGCACAATCTAAATATTAATCACTTAGATGTAAATGAGGAAATGGCATACGAAGCAGAACAAGAGGAGGCAGAACAAAAAAGAAGACGTATTTTACTTATATGCAATGCACTGTAAGTAATTGATTTTAATAAAAAAATTATAACATTCAGGCGTTTATTTATTGACAATACATGAAAAGCAAGAAGCCAGACATAGGCTATTTTTAAGTTGAATCATTTCAATTGCATTCAATTAGTTACACAAAGAATAGTATATTGTGCAACTAGTGGGAAAAGCTCAATTTTTCTCACGAGTGTGCGTTTGTGGCACGAGCCTGAAAGGAGAGTGCCGCAGCACACGAGTGAGAAAAATAGCTTTTCCCACGTGTTGCGCACTATTCTTTTTCTACGACTGCAAATTAATAAATAATTTAACAATTTCAAAGTAATATATTTCAAGTAGGTACTTATAAACTAATTGTTATAATAATTTATAGTTATATTAGAACAGTTTTTCAATATTATTCCTGGAGTTTCGTTTAGAGTTGACGATGTTGACGGCTCAGCACCAGCATTTATATAGGTGATCGTATTCGAATCAATTATATTATTTGTAGTTGCATTCTCATTTGCTTGAATGGAGTTCGTAATTTTTTTGGATATATCAATTTTGTTTTGAAGTGAGTCATCTATGTACCCCTCAGCTATGGTACTTGAGCGCCAACCACTATGGCGCTTAAGTGTTAAGAGATCACCGCCTGCGTTCACTAAAATGGTCGCTGAAGAGCGCCGGAAACAATGACCAGTATATAGGTTTGCATTTGGCAGTTTTAAAAATGTTGCTACTTCTCTAGCCATGCCCCCAAATTTATTGAGACCTACAGGTTGCTTGGTGCACTTGCCATTTTGAAAGTTTACAAAAAAACGTTGTTGAGATATATTTTTTGGCCGAAGTGCAGCATATTTTTAATAAAGTTTGTAAAATTCTCCTGTTATGGTAAATGATCTGGGAGTTTTATTCTTTGTGTGTTTAATGGTTACTAATAGAGCAGATTTCAAATCTTCCAAATCGTCAACCATCAATTTGCATAATTCATCTCGGCGGCATGCTCCTGTCAGACCAAAAAAAAAGGCGACCTAAAAATTAAATCATTAGAATTGAACAAAATAATAAAAAATAAAAACAAGGTACCGAGAGGATGGGACTCGAACCCGGACCGCTCGCGCAGCAATCAAGCGCCTTAACCACTGAGCCATACCCGCCAACTCATTTAAAGGAGGTAATTATACGAGACTTCAAGCTCTTTGAATTATACCAAATATACTTTATCAATTTATACAAAAAATGTATTTTTAATTATTTCAATCCAGATTCGATGATATTGAAAATTACTATTATGGAATATAAAATAACAATGTGGGTTTTAGGTACTTATACTTTTAAATAAATCTTACCTTTGTCAGTAAATATTTCTCATCTGGAGCATCGTTAATAAATTTTTGGATTTCTTCAGCTGATAAAATTTTTGATTTTTTTGGTACATAATTTTCTGATTTTCTTTTCAACAGAGAACGTAATTTTGAATATGTTGATATGTCAACATTGTCTTTTATGCTGAGTGTACTTCTTAGCATCGAATATTGTGACCATATTGTAGACGCTTTTAATGTAGTAGATAAATGTTCGAAATATACTAACAAAACATTTTCAGAAAACGAATTCACTTTTGAAACTCTTCTCCAATCCATAAATTTTGCATAAGCCATTTCATATTTCTTTCTTGAAATTTCTGGCAATAGCTCTAAGGTGACATTTTCAGCTTTTGCTGTTATTTCTGGGGGTGTGTTTTCAAACTCACTGTCGCTGATGTCCATAATTAGGTACCTACTTATTATTAACACCTTTTTTCTACTTTCATAACACTAACATTTGGGTACTCTGTACTTTTTAACGTTTGATGTTTTATGACAGTAGTCCAAAGCATTCTATAATCGAAAATTGTGTTGATTATTTCTCTATGGTACCGTGGCCCAAGCCGTGGGAAAGATTTTTTCCCACGGCTTGGGCAACTTTTCCCACGGCTTAGGAAAAGTGACACTTTGTAGTTTCGTAAATTGTGGGAAAAGGACTATTTTCCATAGCAGTCGTAGAAAAAATAATTTTTTCTACACAAGTATCACAGTTTTATTGTATATCATTTAAATTTAGTTGAATAGGAACAAAATCTAATTGTAGGAAAATAAAAATCGAAAGGTAAAGCTAAGATTTATTCAAAAGAATTTTCAATAGTTCATTACGTTCTCTTTGAATTTTGCTGTTCTCTGCAAGCTCCTCTAATATTTTTTCTAATGATTTAACCCTCCTATCTTCAATATCAGCAAATCTTTGTCGAAGATGATACAGACCCCTTCCTTCAGCTGCTTTTTTTTGTTTTTTGTGGGTGTCTCTATATTTGGAAAAACAGAATTATCTGAATTATTACGTTTTATTCTTGAAGGGCCTGCTTGTGATAAAGGGGAAACTAAGTCGGAAACCAAATAAGATGGAGTAGAGGATAATGAAAGTTGTGGGAGGGGATGTAATAAAGAAAACTGAGTATTGGAACATGAAGCTGTTGCTTGTGATTGAGAAGATGAGTTTTGCACTCTGTTGGTTCCATCCGGATTTATATTTCTGGAAGACACAATACGGTCACAATTTATTGTCTTATCATTTGCAAATATTTTGTCAAATAAATCAAAATATTCCCAAACAATCCGTCCTCGACCAGTTGTGTTATCCTTCACAGTCTTATAATGATGCTTCATATTACGCATTTTGCGGCCAAGAAAATCTTCAGTAACTGTATATCCCTGCCTAAGAAATACTTCACAAATTTGCGACCACAACTTCTTTTTTTTCATTTTAGGATCTCTAAAATTGTCTATTCTGTTACCGTATTCTGTAACCAACAATCTGGTAGTTTCTGCAGTCCATGTAAAAACTGCCTCTACAAATAATGAAATACTTCATTTATTTAGATTTGTTATGAAGCAATATACTATCCATATTAATATTTAAAATTTAAATAATAGGTACATACTATGGGCAACTTGTATATTTTCAGCAGTTGCATTTTCCTCTTCAACTCTAGAAATTTCGATTTCATTTTGATGTTGTATAATGTAATCAGCAAAATACTCAGCATCTACCAATTAAAAAAATGATGTATATTCTAATCTATCTAAAATTACTATTAGATTCTATTCCTAACCTCTTTATACTTTATTTACTTACCATTCAAGAGTTCATGAGTTGCATTATTTTCAGTTATATTATAATGGATTCCATTATAAATATACTCCATAGTAGATGCCATATTCATATATTCCCTCACTTAGCTACTCACAACCATAAGATTCAACTGTTGAAAACAGTAAGCATAATAAATCGCCGCTTCCAAAAATGGCGACCGCTTACCAAACAATCCAAACACGTTTAAGAAATAAAGGCACCGTCTACCAGATTAATTGGCAACGTTTGTATCTGGTGAACGCGCCCTATGTTTGGTGCAGTTTGGTTTAAATATTCTGCTTAGACCGGGGTAAAATTTCATTTTATTATGAATTCCCGTGAATGCGTTTTTGACAAAACGAATGAGAGACTCCCAATGTCTCTCCTCTGAAAGTTCAAGTTCTGATGACATGTGGGAAGCTACTTTGAGTGTGAAGGGAAAGCGAAAATTACGTCCACGCATTATAAGGTATAATGATGTGGTCGCTAGCTACACAGATCATGAGTTCAAAAGTCATTTCAAGTAATTTTTTTTAAATTGTAATCAAAATTTGTCCATCCATATACTTTTAGTATACAAACCAATTAACTATTGTTTGTAGGATGTCAAGAGCTACTTTTCATTATCTGCATAGAATTCTACGAAAAGATTTGTTGAGAAAAATAAGGGGTTGTCTTTGCTGTCCTTCTGAAACACAGCTCTTTGGAAGATTGCAGATTCGTACAGGTATGATTAGTTTTCAGAATTGAAAATCAGATGTACATCTTACTCGAATACTTTTGATATTATTTGAAAATGGTGTTATGCTTTGATAATTGTGGGAAAGAGGATTACACATGAACTATTTTTTATTTGTTGAACCACAGTGTGGGTGGAAATTTATATAAATTGGATAATCTATATTTTATCTCTGCTTTTCCAATAAACTGTTTGCAGATCTGTTTGTGAGCGATTTAATGTTGGTCGAGCAACTGCTGTTAGAGCTGTACAAAAAGTCACTTGTGCATTATTTAAACGAGCTTCTTTATCCATTCAATGGCCCACTGGAGATAAAGCTGCCACAGTTATGCAAGGTTTTGAAGAGAATAGTGGATTTCCCAAAACTATTGGAGCTATTGATGGGACCCATATGCCTATTAATGCTCCAAAAGAAGACCAGAGAGCTTATGTAAACCGAAAAAATATCATTCACTCCACTTGCAGGTTATCATTCCTATGTTTGATAACACATTGCTATGCCGGACTCCTTGGATCAGTTAATGATCAGAAGTGTCCCAATTTTCTAGTGATGAAGAAAAGTTTCCACCCAACAGCCACTTTGTAGGTGATGCTGCATACGAATCGTAGCAACATTTAATGACATCTTTCAGAGACAATAGGTCCCTAGCTCAGAGACAGGAAAATTACAATCATCGTCAATCATCAGCCAGGATAGTTGTGGAAAGATGTATTGGCCTACTAAAAGGACGCATGAGAAGCTTGTTGCATTGCTTGCCAATGACAAGATTTGTTGGCTTACACCCGTATACGCCGTTTTGACATTTAATCGAGATTACTTAATCTGGTTTACGTATTTGTGAACTTTTTTTATGCATCGCAACACACTGTGTGTGGATTTACTAATCCTTTATAACAACTTGGCAACAAGCTTGGCAAAAACAGAAGAATACCTACCTGAAAGTAACCTAGAATAGAGCTGTTTTGTACGGTACTGTTTACTTTTTGGCGGTATTCATCATTTATTTAATTTATTGACTGTTATCATGGATTGTGAAAGTGGAAGTTTCAAAAGAATTCCTAACCTTACCCCTGCGGAAAAGGATTTTCTAGTTAATTTGATTGCTGAAAAATACGCACCCATCATAGAGGAAAAAAAGACTTAACAACAAACAACAACAAGAAGAACAAAAACAAAAGCTTTTAATGTTAAAGCTTCAACAAGACGTTTTTGAATTAGAAAAAGAAGAAAGGAAACTGAAAATAGAGGCACTTACCTTAGATATTTCTTCAAAACGAGCCCTATTTCAAGTTTAGGGTTAAATAAACTAAAATTTTATTTTCTTAGTTTTAATTTTTTTTTGAATATATATCTTAAGCCCGTTTGTAATTATCAATGATTTAGTACAAGTTTTAGTCATTTTTTAGGATCCTAAATAATTGATAAATACATACACATTTTGTATCAATTTTTTTGTCAATTTTCAAATCATCAAAACTTGTCCTATTTCTGTTCAATTTTAATTTGACGTGATACATTTATAGAACCGGTCCTATTTTCTATCAATTCATTGACAGCTTAGTGCAAAAAATAGGGTAATATTTATTTGTAGGTTGTTTATTTTTACAGTTTCAAAGAGATTGGTGTCAGATTGGTGTCACTAATTCTGTAACATAACCTAATTAACCTAAGATAATATACTAGTGAAAAGTTCAAAATAAATTAAAATGTCGTGGTCACATGATCAAGTAGTCTCACTGATCGAACTTTATAGAGAAAAGCCTTGCCTGTTTAAAGTAAAAAGTGCACAATATAAAAATAAGCATATGCGTGCTTCAGCATATGAAGGCATTTTGAAGGAATTAAAAACCATACGTCCAGGGACAAGTATACAAGAAATAAAGGCAAAAATAAACGGTCTTATGACGAATTTCTTGACAGAATACAGAAAACATATGAAATCAATGAAAAGTGGTTCTGGTCAAGATTCGGTAAGTAAGCTTTGTTTTGTTCAATACTTTATTAATTTTCAATCAAATTAAAAATTTTAAGATATATACACCTTCCTTATGGTACTACGATAATATGTATTTCATTCTGGAACATGTAACTTCAAGGAATACCATAGATTCCATTCAAGAAACACTGTATCCGAATTCTATAACAGATGAAGATGATGTAACCGAAGAACAAAGGGAACAAACTGAAGTCACAGAATATGTTGTAAGTTATGAAATTTTTATAGGTCCTATGTATGAGAGCGTTAGATGAAGTCTGTCAAAATAATATGTTGTTTAGATTTAGATATGGAATTTCTATAAAGAAAAAATTTTGAGCTTTAAGCCATAGGGGAAACGCAAAAAACAAAAAAAAATAACTTAGTGAACTGCTCCTCACATATATATTTTCTCTAAAATTTTCTTTATTACTGAAGTTTTTTCATGGACAAAGTATTTTTGAATTGACTTAATATCTTGTATTATAGGATGAAGAGACTAGTCAGTTTTATACTACCACAGACGAAAATGGTAGTGAAAATATTACTATTGAAATAGAAAATGTTGATTCAACTGAAGCAAATAATACTCCACAAAGTATATCTCATTTGTCTCGTACTTCCTCAAAGAAGAGAAAGCAAAATGAGGATGAACCATTACTTAGAGCTGCTAGTAATGCAATGAATAAGATTGTAACAGCATTGGAGGTAAAGAAACAAAGTATTCCAAAAGAGAAAGAAGCTGATGATATACAAATTTTTGGAGACTTTGTTGTGAGTCGGTTGAGAAGGATTAACAGTGAAGACGTTCGAAAAGAAGTAGAAGAAAAAATTACAACTCTTTTATTTCAAGCTTACAGAAATGATCAAATATAAAACAATATTGGGTTGAGGACGAAAAAAAGGAAAAAAAACTGGATGAAGACAATGTTTCGATTTATCATATCATATCATATTATTTACTTTATTCCATATTTACTACAAAAAATAGTATGAACAATAATATTAACACTAGAAATTATATTTGGTTGGAGTAAATGTGGAATGAAGTTAGTAATTTTGTACTATATGTATGATAAATAAAATAGAAAAAAATACAAACATGGTCTTTCTTATCCTTAGTGGTATTAGGTATTAAAATTTCTCACTGCTTGTTCTTGCCAGGATACTGCTCCAGCTTGTGAACAGAAATATTCCTTGAACTCATCTCGAATGTTTCTTGCTTCAGCCATTGATTTATTGCCACTTTGTCGTCCGATATTCTGTAAGGTTCTTAATGGATTATTTGTTGTACTTATATCCGTGTATAAACTACCATTTTCAGTGGCAAGGTAATTATGTAGAACTACACAGGCAAGGGTTATGATTTCAACTTTTTGTGCTCGAAGATTTATAGGGTCAAGTAACACTCTAAATCGATTGGCCAAAATACCAAAAGCATTTTCTATTACTCTTCTTGCCCTTGAGAGACGGTAGTTGAATATTCTTTTACTATGAGCCAGTCCTCTTTGAGGATACGGTTTAATTATTACATCCTTATGAGGAAAAGCATCATCAGCAACTATGACAGATGGAACTGCTTTATCTCTACCTGGCAACGTCTCAGCAGGTGGAAAATTCAAAGTATTTTTGCTGAGAGTCGTTGCAAAAGTTGATTCTCGAAATACCCCACCATCACTAATTCTCCCATTACATCCTACATTTACATAAATAAATTTATAATTTGCATCTGCTATTCCCAATAAAACAATGCTGTGAGCTCCTTTGTAATTATAGTAGTATGATCCCAGAGTAGGCTCCCAGACAATGTGGAAACTGCCACAAGGCAAAAAATTCTTGTACTATACCCATCCATTTTTCTGCAGAGTTCGGAGTCTACAATAAAAATCATATTCATTTTAAATTTTATTGTGAAAATAGGTACTTACTTTGAGATAATCATCTTTAAGACGTCGATATAAAGATTCACAAACAACAGGAATAAATCTAGAAATACTACTTTCATGAACTCTTGTTGCATACATAAGTGATCGAAAAGATTCTCCGGTTGCTAAGAATCGTAAAGTAATTTGTAACCTGCCAAAATAAATTAGGGTAAAGTTTGTACCTATACATTAAAAACGACTTCTATATGTACCAACCTGCTGCTTGCAGAAATAGTTTCTTGCATCAGGGATTCCTCTTTTTCAATGTCATTTTTAACCAAGCAAAGCAAATAATTAAATTGTTCTTTTGATACACGTAAAAATTTTTTATAAGAATCTCCATTTTCTACTGCCAGTTCTTCATTCAGCATTTTAAGTGTTCCCAAGCCTTTTTCGCTCCTTCTTTTTAACCAAGGTTTCCGTATTACTCTCCTGTTTATAGCTTTTCTCTTTCTTGTAACATTCATTATTAATAAATTCATAACAGCTACTGATGTTAATAATAAAAATTCAACATCCATATTGATATTAAGAACTGTACATTTAAACCTTTAAAAGTTTAGGAGGTTCCCGCCAACAGAAGTGCGCATGATCACATCCTAATTAAATTATTAAAACTTTGAGTGTTTTATACATTTGATTTTATAGTTTCAATGTTTTGTATCATTAGTTTAGGATCCTAAATAAATGACTAAAACTTGTACTAAATCATTGATAATTACAAACGGGCATTAGCTTTAATTTTGTCTTTTTCCCAATATTTTAATTTTTAAATTCGTTACATGTTTAAGTATGTTCTTCCTTGCATAAACATAAAACCAATATTCAATAATTATATTTTAAAAATTACAATTACTATTAATCACCTAAAAATTACAATTACTATTAATCACCTTATACATATAAAATACAACTTACAGACTAGTCAAAATTTTAATTAAACATACTTAGATACACTAACACACACATACATAGACATTTATCAGTAAAACAGTACAGGTTAGTTATACTACATACTATGAAATATTTTAAAAATTTTAATTTGTATTCTTTTTTTAATTTCTTGGGAAATTAAAGCACAATATTTTTAAATTCTTTATTTCAACGTTTCGGTAGCGTTCCAGCTTGTCAAATTTTTTCTGTTGTGTCAGTTAGGGATAAAAATTAATTTCTACCTATTTTTTCTTGACAACGGTAGCTGGAACACTACCGAAACGTTGAAATAAAGAATTTAAAAATATTGTGGTTTAATTTCCCAAGAAATTAAAAAAAGAATTAATAATATACCACAAGGAACATACAGAAGATATTAATTTTTATATTTCCCCAACTTTGTAAAATGAATATATTGAACGATTATAACAAACATCAGTCATTATTAAACCAAGTTCAGGTGTTTGGTACTACTCGACCTAAGGATCTTTTGTTTTTTCTCCGTGCAATTGGGTTTCAAGAATTATTTGAAAATTTGAACAAATTATTAACAATCAGTAAAAAGAAGATGGTTGCAGAGTTCATTTTTTGATTTTTCCAATTTTTGAGCATGTTTCTAAATAGGGACTGTATTATTTTATTATTTCACAAGAAAGTATAACTCAAGACGAAAAAATGGCGACATGAATGAAGTCTTTACGACAATTTTCCAAAGGAGAATTTTAATTTGAAAAATATTTTTTTGGCCGAGAAACGTGATTATCTCGTCTCTTGATATTTTCATCTGGAGAAATTTGTGGATTTTTTGGACATAAAAAGGTATACATTCAACAAGTTTTGTAAAAATAAAATTATTATTGTGTAAATGAAAAATAAAAAACGATAAAAGCGGTTTTTCGCATTTTTCTCGGAGATTTTGTGGATATATGATAAAAATCAATTTCACAAAAACTGTAGACCTTTTTATGATCTACAACTTTTTTGTTGTACGCTTTTCTTTCCGACGTCAACCTTCACCATAAATCGCAATAATTCAAAATTCCACCCATTCTCACCCCTCAAATATATCTGGAAATACCCCTGCTCACGCGTTTATTTTTTTTTACGTTTATTATACGCCTACTTACCATTTCCAACTGTTCCCATCCTGTTAACAATTTTCTTTTTGTTAAAGTGTTATTTGCTTGAACAATTATGGGTTTTGAAAAATATTGGCCCCGGCGGATATTGGATCACACTTCAAAGTCAAACGGGGTTGGCATATCTACAAGATATATACTTCCAACCCGGTAAGTAGTTGCTTCTTCTTAGTTGATCGGTCATTGCTGACAGATTTCCTTATGGAATTAAAAATATTTCGGACTATGTAAGCAACTTTGAATTATCTCAATGCAAATGAAATTTCAACAAATTAATTATTTTAACTAATTACTTATTTGACTAATATTAAAATTAAAATTGCTCTTATAAAGCGTTGGAATAATTATTATTCTGCGATATCTATTGGTAACGCGCTTCATTAAATTAGGGCCGATGAATAAAAAGAAAGCAAATGCTCATGAGTATGAGCAAACGCTCCAAGCAAGAGCTTAGATTAACAGGTCGGAGTATAAGCATCTACTCAAGTGGATATGAATAATGATTCACTTATACTCAAGAGCTTTTGCTTCAATAGAATGAGTATTTGTGCCTGGACTACCTGGCCATTCCTCTCGAAACTCGCAACAGTCGAGTTGCATGTGCATTAATTTGAACGTGTTTTGATTGTAAGTAAAATAGGAAAACCATAAGCCGTGTGGAAACTAAATGAAGAAAGTAAACAACATGAAAACGAGACTGAGAAATAAGGTTGACAAGAACAAAGTGGCAATAAAAATATTGTAATCCTTTCTTTCTTAAAAAGTCTGTTGTAAGCTCTTTCCAATGCGTTATTAAGGTTTCTAAACCGAATCATTAACCACGGTTCTGAGCCATAACCATCATCACCCAGTAGTACTGCACCAGGAAACTGTTGCACCGGGTTGATTCGGTTTCAAAATCTGGAAGTACGTGCAATCAATCACTACAATAGCACTTGGAAACTGATATTTTTCTTGCCACACTTGCTGTGCTTTGATTATTTTGGGTTGGGTTGACGGAAATTTGATACATAAATGGGACTTTTCAACTACTTTGTTCATTACAAATGAAATTGTTTTGAAACAGTCGACTGACTAATTCCCAATTATTCTGCTACACCCATCTGAAATCCAGGATTTGCCATATATCGCAAGAAAACCTTCATTTTATGATTTGAAGGAAGAGCGCCACCTCTTCTTCCAAGATTTTCTCCCAAAAAGTACGTTGCAATCCAATTTACATGTTCTTCTTGAAACCTGTAAAAAGATTTAAAATCTCGCCAATTAGTTTCCCTTCGCACTTTGTATTGCTTCTGTGCCCGTAAATTCACGAATTTTGCGATTTTATGACCAGCTTTTTTCAAGGTGCATCTCCTATTAACAAGATGCAAAAATGTTGGAGCAAATGCTGAACTAAGTAAGCAAAGCATACTTTTTATTCATAACAAGATGAGCAAATACTTAAACGTGAGTAAATGGTCATGCTTCTAATACAAGTTTGAGCAAAATATTTCACTAAAATTTTTTTTTCATAAACTATATAGCATTTGCAAGTAGAAGGTCGTGCTCATTTTTATTCATACGGATGATTTATATTATATTTCTTATATTAAACTTACATTATTATTATTATTCAGAATTCATAATTTGTGAACATAAGACAAACAGACAAGTAAATTCACTTGCGTTGGAACGTTTGAAAATTTTGGTACATCTTTTCTCTGGCGTCTTATACGTCTGTTATCATGAAACAACATTCAATACTCGATTTAAACTAGCCAGAACTCGCCAGACGATAGGAAGGGTAAGGGAATTTTCGGTAACCCATAAATCGACGAAGTTAATTCACTTGTCGGTAGTTAGTGCACGGTGGTACTATAAATAAATATTTCAGACCACTTGGTCTTTTTTTTCGTACAATTATGGAAGATGGGCTAATGACCAGATACGTCGATTTCCAATCTCAAACAAAAAAAGTTAGGGAATAAGTCAAACTACACCTATTTGTTAAAGATTTTTTTTCTGTGTTGTATTTGAGTATTGTTTTTGGGTTGGTTAAAGATAATAATGAAAAATGCGGCAGTTGTCTACCCAAAAAGTTGATGCTATTGAAGAAAATATTTTTTTAGGTGTAAGTATTTTTTCCTGCAAAACAAGCGTTGGCGATAGACAAGGCATTATTTTCAATTAAAAGTGGTTGTTTACTTAATAGAAAACGTAAACATGATAACCTAATCGTTTGGAACTAGAGATAAAAAAACAGCAAAGTCTATATTTTAGTCTGGGTAATTTCATTAACATAAATTAAACTATACAGTTCGGATATTAAATTTAACTCCCCCTAGGAAACTCCGCTATTCAAAACAAATATGAGAAATCTTCGAACCTGTGAATTTTGATTTTAATCGAGGTGTTTTATAACATACAAAAATTGTCACCCCTTTTATCCCTCTCACTGGACAGTATCCCTCAGCCTTTTTAAAGATCAAGAGGAGTCGTGCGATACTTCGTTGCATGGAGTTTGGATAGCAGAGCTAAAAAATGTTTCACCCTTTGATTTGTTCTCATTTATATGTTTCCTGATAACGATTTATTGATTTCAGATTCACATTTTGCGATATAACAATTAAACAGTAGTTGTATCTTCGAACGCTTATACCGATTTAATTTTTCCGAATAAATAAAAAAAAATTAAAAAGTAGTTGTATTCTTGAACGCTTATACCGATTTCATTTTTCCGAGTAAAACTTTTTTTTCTACAATAACATTCAAAAGTAGGCTTTTTTGCTTGCCATTTACAACGAAATGTTGACGTTTCTTGAGGAGAGTTACTTTACGCTCACCGAGCGTAAAAAATTGCAAAACGCTCGTTGTCCATATCAACCGATACTACAAACATGATTGTATTGACAGTGACAGTGACAGTGGCAGTGACATCATAGAGCAACCTTGCTAGGGAGAGTTTTTGTCTTCTGAAAATCTTTAACAATCTAATAAATCGCTGTTTTGTAAGTTTTTAATGTTTTAAATAATTAATTAGTGTGATTGCGATGTTACCGTAATAATAAATTCTCTTGTGGAAGTGTAGGATTTGACAAGGGTATAATCAAATAATGTGATAAGCCATAACCACTGTCAACAAGTAACAATTTATTTTGCATATCACCTCGATCAAATCTTGCTTTTATTGTAGACGCATTAAAAATAGTTTGGTCGTGGCTAGATCCAGACCACCTTGCTACTATATCACGTATGTATAAATTAGCATCTCAAATTGTTGGTACATTAAAAGAGTAATATCCTTTCCTATTGTGAAAATTTTCTGCTTGATCTCCACATAAAAATATATATTACCCAATACAATAAATGGTTAATAATAATATTAGATCTATACCTGGTGACTGAATTTTAAGAGTGTGCAGTCAATTGTTCCTATAACTCTAGGAAATCCTGAAATTTCGTAAAATTTTGTACAAATACTTCTCATTTCATGTGGATCCTGTGGATACTTGATAAACAGATTCCTAAGGTTAGCAATTGCTTCGGAAACTTTTTTCACAATTCTATTATCAGTTGATTTGTGTACACCACAAAAATCCCCAACAACACCGAGCATACTTATTGTGGCTAAGTACTCAAGTGTCTAATAGTTGTCTAACACTATCTTTTGTTGAACGAAAACGTATAAAAAATTCGTCTCCATCCCAGTAATTCATGTGGTTTACTCGTTCTCTAATTCGCTTCTCTTTTCGTCTATTTAGAAAAACATTGGCAAATAATTCATTTAATTTTCATTTTCAAATTGAACATATTTAAATAATAATTATCAATACACTTTCAAAAAGATTAGGTTTGAAACAAATAAACGACGACTATCTATATATAAAAACAAAAACAATAGAGTCAAATGTCAAAAAATTTATAAGTCAGTGTTCTCAATATTACTAATATGCGGGAAAACATGTGTCATATTAAAGTCATATTCACTAGATCTGGGGGAGAGTTAATGCCAACTTAGTTATATTTTACCGATAGTATTCTCACCAACAACTACCGTTTGTAATACGATTCGGGAGCTTATCCTTCCGACAACTATATCAGCCGGTTAGTTGTCGGTACATTTATTGCGACATTGAACAACCGGGCCTTAGTCTGTTAGACACAAATAGTCCCTACAAGTAATGATGTAGTTAAAAACAATCCAGGCGAATTCAATCAAGATATTGTTTTCGGCAAAATGTAGCTTCACCAGATTACGCTGCTCCAGTTCGAGATTTTTTGAATTATTTTTACCTGATCTGACTCCTTTAGATTTTTACCCTGAATCCAAAGTGTATGTGAGAATGTAGAGTAGGATTCAGACCATATAAAGGATTCTTCTGCCAGGATGTGAATGGAGAACATTTCGAGCATCTTCTTGGTACATAAAGTTTATTTCAGGATGATTGGTTCAGTCCCTTTAAATTCAAAGATATTGATGTAATTAATAATGTTTGATAATTTTTATCAATTGTTTAATCCAAAATTCAAATATAACACATTTTTCAGTTCTGCTTTTTAATCCATTTCCAACGGAGTATCGCACAAGCTCCCTTGCTATTTAAGAAATCTGAGGGGGTAGCCTCAAGTGTAGGGGTGAGAGGAGTGTCAATTTTTTGTATGTAACAAAACACCTTGATTAAAATAAAAAATTGACGGAGTTTCGTAGGAGGGGGGTGGGGGTTAGATCGATATAGAGTGAGGAAAAATATTGAATAAGAACAGTTGAATATTTATGAAGGACAATAAACGCATTTAACTATACGAAAGGCATTGTATTTGTAGTAGGTTTTTATAGGTTCATCTGAGCACGAATCCGGCCTCAAAATCCCTCCTTCATTCTCCAGTTTTTTCAAGTTGCAAGTATTGATCAGTAAATCCAAGAAACGTGTTTTTGACAGTTTATCCATTTTTACGGAGTAATCTTGTATTGACTATTTCACTAGAGTAAATTGATAACTGACAAAATTTGAAGGTTTTGAACTGGCAATTTTTTGTCTTGTCGTATTTGTATTTTCTAGAATTTAACATCAAAATTGATCCATTTAAAGATATTACCTATAAATTTGCTAGATTGGCCAGGAATACAAAACGTAAAAAGCTTCAGGCTGAACCTGAAACCAGAAAAAGAAGTTCTAACGCGTTTACCAAAGAATAATTAATGGAAATGGTAGAAAGCTATTCTGAAGATAATCCTGATGGGTTACAAAAAAAGTTTTTTCATTTATGTTCGTTCGAATTAGCATGGCGTGGAAATGAAGCTGCTAATTGTGATATTAATTAATTTAAAAAAGAATATGATAATAAAGGTAATTTTACTGGCAGGGTAAAATATAATCCAATCTTTTCCTAAACGACACAAGGAGGATCAAAAGCTTTATCTGGCAGTAAGTGGCTGGTAAGAAATAATGCTAACAACAATTTGTGTCCCGTTCGTTTATTTTTAAAAACTATTGAAAAAAGAGAATCCTTATCTAACAACAACAAGATTATTTTCCAACAGTACGTCCAAATTGGGGGAAAGGAATATGGTACAAAAATTCATCATTGGGAATTAATACAATTTCAAAGTGGACGAAAATATCGGCAGAATCAATTGGTATAGACACAAAAAAAATAAAAATAAACAATTATTCACATAGAGCTTCTGCAATATCTGCATTAGCAAAAGGAGTTGGTGAACAAGAAGTAATTAAGCTTACAGGACACTCTTCTGCCCATTCTTTGAAACCATATTTACAATTAAATGAAGAACACCATTTCCAACTTATAGAGAACATTAGAGAAAATGAAAATAAAGAAAAGGAATCTTCAGTTTCTAACCTAAATTCATCACAGGTTATGATGCAAAACGATCCCCAAAATAATGCTACAACGTACAATTATAATAATTGTACTTTTTACATAAATAAGTGATTTTTTTTTTCATAATGTTATTATTATTTTGGCTTTGTATAATTGAAGTTTGCAATAAATAAAACGTTTAAACATATGATTTTTTAGTTTTTCCCTCGTGAAATAGTCATGTCGAATATCGCTCAATTAAAAATTTTGTAAGGTAAAATTTTTCTCTTGTCGTATTCAAGTTTGTTGCTTTTAGGTAATTTTGCTCATGACAACTAATCCAAAACCACTCGCCTAACGGCTCGTGGTTTTGTTAAAATGTCATTCGCAAAATTGTCAAGTAACAAACTTTCATGACAATCGAAAAATTTTGCCGACAAAATTTTCACTCTCATGAAAATATATTTTCTTATGTATTTTGATTTGCTGAATACGAATCTGCGGAGAAATTTGATTTTTAATCCTTAATTTTCCTTCAAACACAAAAATTAATTTGAAAAGTTGGAATTTTTATTATGTTTGTGGTATTTTGAAATACTGAAGATGGACCAATTCAACCCATGACTCTTGCGCTCTTCTTGTCAAACGTTCTTCGTCGAACAGAACATTCTTCATTTTGTTCATTTTCCTTTTTTCAAGAAAAGCGGATGGGTCATGGGTCAAATTGGACTACAGATTCGTCTCCAGTAATTCAAATTACATACAAAAAAGCTCAGATGGAAAATTCGAGTATTAAACTTGGTATATACCACAAAAATCATAAGAAGATCGATTTTTTGAACTAATTTTCGCGTTTAAAAAAATTAATGCTGATGAGTGAAATATAAATGCAGATTTGTGTTCAGCACATTAAGTAGATTAAAATGAATTACGATAAATTTTGAAAAAAGCCCATTTTTCCGCTTAACTAATAAATACTTGGAATGAAAAAAAAAACTCCAGGTGATGGAGCTATTCTAAGGCCGGACTAGTTTTCAGCAAACCAAAATACATGTGTCGCTTACCTAGGTCAGACACTTGGTTTTCTTCGTGTGCCGGAGTAATGAAAAAACAAAGAAACCATATATGTCTATTTAATATATGTTCAAAATTCTCGCAGTAAACGTGTTGATAACATCCTGTTTTCAAATTAAATTTTCTTCTAGCCTCATTCAACATTTCAGACGTGCCCGACCTGACTTAATCACAAGCGTTAATCGTCTTCTCAAGTCTTCTTATCCAAAAGATTTAGTAGAGGTGCTGCCGGACATTGAACTGATACTTCATCTTGCTGGAACCATATTAGGTTCGTTCCAACCTACGATAGAACACCGTTCTGGAACCGTCTTGGAATCGTTAGGAATTGTTTTATACGAGGCTGGAACGGTTTTAGACATACTTTATTATCGTTTAGCGACCGTTTTGTTTATCTCACCTCACTTTTTGAAATATACATATTTTTATAATGGACTTTGTTAGTAGTGGTATGTAATTTGCATTATTTTTTGTTTTATTTATCGAATTAATATATAAAATTCTAGTTAGCTAAAAATAAAACTAAATCTTATTTGTTTTAAAAAATGATGTACATTTTAGAAATGAACGAATTTATAGTAATAAAAAATAACCCATTCGGAAAAAAAATAATGAAACAAAATCTGACCATAAATGGACAACAGACGAAACAAAAGCATTGATAGATTTATATAGCAAATACTCAAAAAAAGTGGGTACATTCGAAATAAAAAATCAAAAGATGTTTTGAGACAAAATAGCCAGTGAACTATCAACAATGGGCATAAACGTTACATCTAATATTTGTCTAAATAGGTGCAAAGTGATAAAGCGAAATTATAAAAAATTTGTTGATAACCAAAATAAAACTGGTAAGTTTCTTTTTTCAATGTGTATAATAATTTTTTTTCATATATTTGATTATGTTACCTTATAAAGTTAATTTTTTCACTTATTGTTGTTTTAGGAAGAGGACGAAAATTCTTCGAGTATCAGCAGGAAATGGAATTGATATTTAAAAAAAATATTCACCCAGAAGTACTGTTGGGAACGGCGACGATAGCTCCAGTCCCTAGTACATCTCAAACACTATTAGATCCACTTGTCTCAGTTTCTAATAGTACATGTGAAATGAAAGATGCAAGTATAGATGAAGAAGTGATAGAAAACAAAGCACCAAAGAGAACTAAATCTCAATATTTAAGAAAAAAGCTAACTATATTTGAAAAATTCTGACTGGATAAGAAAGAATATCATAATGCCAAATTGGAAATTGACAGAGAAAAGTTAGCAGAAATAAAAAGGAGGAACAATTTAATTGAGAAAATAAATATTCTAATTGAAAATAGAAATGAAATTTTAAATAAAAAAAGTTTGTGCAATAACCATGAATTGGATGAATAATCACAATGTGATAAAAATGATGACTTATATTTGTTTTTAAAATATTAACAGACTCAAAATGAGTGCTCCTAGTAGGACATTTGAATATTAAGATTGTGAAGAATATTTATTTTGTTAATGAGTTTTCTTTTTTTGATGTACCTGATATATTTTGAATATTAAGTCTGTGAAGAATATTTATTTCATGTTACTTAGTTTTCTTTTTTTTTTGATGTACCTAATATATTTTGAATATTAAGACTGTGAAAAATATTTATTTTTTGTTATTCCATTTTCATTTTGATGTAGGTAATAAAGGCATATTTTGTAAATTGAGACTGACAGGAATGTTTTTTCGAATATTACCCAGTGTTCATTGTTATTTAATTAACACAAATTTTCTTAAAATGATTGTATGTATGCTTGACTAAATTTTTTTATCTGAAAATACAAAATAATATAATAGTATTTATATATTCATTCATTAATTTATAATCTCAAAGTATTAGCCACTCTATTCCGAACAGCAGTAGCTTCCTCCTGAGCTTCATCATCAGACTAATCAAATTCTTGTAGTTCATTCTAATTCGGCCCAGGTTCTTCATTAGGCATTTGCTCCTCAATGTCAACATAAAAATTATCCTCAAGAGCTATGTTATGAAGAACACATGCCGATCCAATAAGGTGAATACTGACACCCAAAATAAAATATCTTCCACACTTTTGTTGCAAAGTATTTTTTAGGGGGAATTTCTATAAACTCTGCTATAGTGCACTGATCCTGGATAGCCAATGAACACATCCAATATTTTATTTTTGTGGTCACAAACCGTTTGCATCTAAAACAAACAGAATAAATCAGTTATGTAATAACTTAAATTTGTAAAATAAGCTTTACTTTCAAAAATTTGACCTACCTGAATAGAGTAATATCCTTTTCGATTAATATAAGACTCAGAATCATTTTCAGGTTTATCTATCTTTATGTGTGTTCCATCTATGGCTCCTATAACATTTGGAAAGCCATTTGTTCTGAAGTGTTCCTCTATTATCCTTTTTTCATCATCAGTTGGCCATTTTATTATATGCGGGGATAAGTTACTCAAAAAGTAGGTAAGGCGGAAAATAATTCTATGAATGGAGCTTATTGTAACATTAAAACGATCACCAACATCCCTAAAACTTGCTGTTTGGTGACCAATAGGTAAATCAAAATCTAAAAAATTTAGAATAAAAAAAATTTGTTATACTTACATTTTTACACCACTGTACCATAGTATTGTAACATTTTGAAATTATCAATATATGACATATATGTATATTCAAGTATAACAACTGATTAGTTTTTAAATAGGCTGTGAACATCTAAATCAATTTGACAATTTAACCAAACTTACCTGTGAAAATGCACATAAATTTTCAGAACTTCCAGGCTGATTATTATTGTGTGGACTAACTTCGTATCTTTGGCTTATACTAATGGCTGTTGCTCTTGATACTCTAAAGTGCTCACAAAACACTTCTTCTGAATATTGTACCATCACTTCTTCTAAAATGAATAAAAAACCCTTTTTAGAGACTTCTTTTAAACAGGTTTTTAATAAACAAGAACTATAAAATGTGTACCTTACCCAAGTAATTCTCATTTTTAATTCTTGGTTGGTGTAAAAGAAACACCTCATCATCACTGGATTCTTCCGATAAAAAATCGCTAACTCCTTCGTCATCCACGGTATTTTCTGAGATACAAATAGATAATTCAATCACATATTAATTTTTAAGGGAGGTTATTACCTTTTTTATATCGTTTTACCTCTTCAATAAACTGGTTAATAACAAAATTTCAGATTTCCGATCACAATAGTCGAATTGCGAACGAACACGTCAATCTATAAAACTATAAAACAACAAAACAGCTGAGAAAATACTAACAGCGCATGTCAGTCCTCACAGTTCCTTTTTTCGATCGAGTATCGAAGTTACCGTTCCGTTGAGGCTCTAGAACGATCACAAAATGGTTGGAACGCAAACAGAACCGTAATATTACGGTCACGGTTAGCTTGGAACGGCACTAACTATTATGCACTTGCGCAGTGCCGTTCTAGAACGGTTCTTCGCGAGGTTGGAACGAACCTATTGTAATCGCCTGAACATGAGTGGTTTGATGGACCATGATATAAATTTGCGAGAGATGACTATTTTGGAGTAGTGTTAAGTAATTATCGTCATTCAAATTCATTCCAAGGAAAATAGAACCAATGATATTATTTACTAAAATATCTACCCAAACAATAACCTTGTCAGGGTGCGTACATTCTTGTCTAATTCAGTGAGGATTTTAAGTTGACCATTAGCAGCAAGTTTGATGATTAACATCACTTAAGTGTGAAAGTGCACTCAACAGAAAAAATATAAGATGTTCTAGCTGGATATCACTCCATTATTTGTTCTCAGAAATAAGGTCTCCTTTGAAAATCATCTTCCATGAGCTCCTGAATTGGTATTATTATAGTGAGATGCATTTAATTTTTTTTAATATTCTTAAAACGGCTATCATTCTAGGATTCAAGTATTACATTCAATTTAATACAATTTATTTATTCATTACATTGTCAGGTATTTTTCCACCTTTCATGTCTAGGCAAGCAGAATTGCTTCTATTTTACTTATTGTATTTTGGGTAACAGATCAATCTCGAGATTTTACATCAAATAGGCGAACTGCTTCCTGTTGTATTAATGTATCATCATCATCAGTAAAGGTAATTAACGCAATTCAAACGACAATTATTACACTAATAGCCACTTTTATCAGTTATATTCAGACAATAATTATCTAATGCACTTTAAACGAAACTAACTATGTCATGGTTACTTCATTCTATATATTTTCTTATTGATACAGATCGAAAAAAACCAAATACCTACAAGGAAACGTTCTTGAACCTTTTATATACACATGACTCACCAGAATTAAAATAAGTAACCCTGGAAACCTTTGCAGTTTTTTCAACAGGCCATGATGTAGGAACGTAGAAAAAAGGTTTCAATGCATCTAATAGCCATTAATTACATATTTGGATAGATACTGAAGGGACGATATATCGTAGGTCCCTACTTCCAATTTAAAGGGGGTTGAATAAGAGATAATATTTACAATAACTGAAATATTTAATTAGTTATATTTCACTGTACTATACCGTAACTTCTGGCGGTCAATTTCATAACATACCATGCAATGCCTAATTCATATTACCAGTAAAATTGAGAAGGCTAGTGGAAATGACCATCCGGAAAACCGAGAGCGAAGTAACTTTGGAGGGTAGTACCTCTAACCAATTCAAGATAGAGAAAGGTCTGAGACAAGGAGACCCATTATCCACAACCCTCTTCAACCTAGTTCAAGAGATCATACTCAGAGAAAGTGGAATAAAAACCAGAGGTTTAATTTATGGGAATAAGCATCAATGTCTAGCATGTGCGGACGACATAGTACTCATGGCAAGATCCAGGAAAGAGGTTCTAAGAGTATTTAAGCTACTGGTACAGAAGGCAAGAGAACATGGTCTATTGATCAACGAGAAAAAAACAAAATACATGGTAATGAAGGGCAATGAGGAAACGGATATTATTATAAACTGTGATGGAAATAATAGCTACAGAATAGAAAAGGTGGAACAAATCGAATATTTGGGAGTCACTATCACAAATAAAGGAGAAATAAAGGGAAATACAAAAAAGATTAACAAAGGGCAGTAAAGCAGCAGGAATGGTATCAAAGATGTTAAAATCTGAAGACATATCACGAACAGCTAAAATAAGATTGTACCAGACTTTAATAAGACCGTCAGTTACCTACGCTTGTGAAACTTGGACAATGAACAAAAAAGAGCAGAATAAATTAGAAATATGGGAACGTAAAATGCTCAGAAAAATTTATGGTGGAATTAAGGAAGATGGAATCTACAGAAGAAGAACAAATAAAGAACTCTCAGAATTATATAAGCACCCAAGTATAACCCGTATAATTAAAGCACAGAAAGCAAGATGGTTGGGACAAATAGGTAGAATGACGAAAGATAGATGGGTAAAACGAGTGCTGAAAAGTGGAGAAGGTGGTAAAAAGAGAAGAGGAAGACCAAGGAAAAAATGGTTAGAAGAGGTTAGGAGAGATCTGGGAACAGTGGGGACTGGGAAAACGAGGCGAGGAACAGGAAGGAATGGAAAGAGCGAGTGAAAGATCTCGAAGCCGAGGGCCAGATAGGCCTGTAGTGCTGCTATATATATATATATATTTCACTGTACTATACCGTAACTTCTGGCGGTCAATTTCATAACATACCATGCAATGCCTAATTCATATTTTCCATATTTCAATAAAGCGTGTTATCAATAGATGTCAAAATAATAGTATCATATTATTATAGCGCCTTACAAATTTGAAAATTGCTTTTCAAAGAGTTGACCGTTTACTAAGAACAAACATCACATATGCATCTCTGGTATGGTGGCCAAAGATCAGACAATCCTCTGCTATGCTAAAACTAAGCAAGGTCCAAAGACTTGCATGCATTGGCATTACAGGGGCAATGAGGACTACTCCTACAGCGGCACTGGAGACAATGCTACACCTTCCTCCGCTACATTGTGTCATAATGTGCGAAGCAAGGGGAGCACTAAACCGACTGGAAAAAGCATCAGACCATGACGTGGCACATGGGAGAGGACACACAAAGAAAAGGCATGCGGATGATGACATTTTCAAAACGCCAACAGACCACATGACCACCAGATATATCTTTCGCAAGAACCGAGATTATCATCAAAGATCGAAAGGAGCTTGAGGAAAAGAACGCACCACCACTTAGTAGAGCGAATGAACTGATCTGGTATACAGACGGATCAAAAAATGAACTCGGCGTTGGAGCGGGCATATACAGCAAGATGAGCAAATATGAAGGAATCGTCTCGCTAGGAAAATACGCCTCTGTATTTCAAGCAGAGGTCTATGCAATACTTACATGTGCAAGGGCAAATAATATGAGAGCCTACAACAACAGGCAGATCAGGATCTACAGTGACAGTCAAGCTGCCCTTAAAGCACTTCAGAGCTATAGGGTGACATCTCGGCTAGTATGGGAATGCGGCGAAGAACTTAGAAGACTGGCGACTCGGAACAGTGTAACACTGGAGTGGGTCCCAGGTCATAAAGGAATCGCAGGCAATGAAAAAGCTGACGAACTCGCAAGAGTAGGATCGTCAACTCTGATGAACGGACCCGAACCTGCTGTGGGCATCCCCAGATGCTTAACGAGGTCATAGTTAAAAGGTTGGGAGAAAGAACAACACAATAAACACTGGAAGAATACGACCAGGCAAATACATGGGAAGAAATTCATAAAAGAACCATCAGAAAAAGTAGCGAAAGAACTGCTCTTAATGAGCAGGAACAAACTACGCACCATAACGGTTCTACTTAAGGGACACTTTCTCACAAAGGATCACCTTAACAAAATAGGGCTGTATAACGGAGACCTTACATGCAGAAGATGCAAAAAGGATACCGAAACAGCTCTGCATATACCATGCAACTGTGAGTCGCTGGACCACAGAAGGCAGAAACTGTATGGCAGAACCCAAATGACTCCAGAAGACTTCTACAACCAACCAGCAAATAACCTGTATGAGCTAATACAGGGAACGGATTGGCTGAATAGGTTGTAGTTAGAACACTAGGAGTATCCATAATAAGCCCAGGAGGCTGAGGTGGTACCGGCGAAGGGACGGCTCCTTTGGAAAAAAAGAACCAACATCTACTTCACGGGCTGCATGACCCTTCAGACAATGAATTAAAGATCCAAGTTAAAGGGGGCTAGTTATATCGTGAAGATATTCCAGCCCCATTTAAGTTCGTTCACCAAAAACAAATCAACTTCTCGGGCTATGTGATCCGACAGACAATGAATTACAGTTCCAACTCAAACGGGGCAATCCATTGTCTGTCGGGGTATATAGCCCGAGAAGTAGTTGTTTGTTCTAAGTGAATAGTTTCTATTTTGAAAGTAAATTCCAAATTTGTGAGGCGTTCAATAGTGTGATACTTTTTTCTTGACATCTAATTCTAAATTGTTTAGAAATATCATAGATAATTTTGAAAAAATTCACAGACTGAGAACGAACATTCAAAAAACATTTTTAATATTTATCACATATAAACTAAATTTTTTTATATTTCCAAGTTTTTGTTGCCTTCTCATCATTTAACTTGTTATGTGCATATATCACTGTTTACAAGATAACAATGTTAAACTTATCTATGCGACTATGCAGATTCAGATGTGTAAATTTTTCTATTTTCCAAAGACGAATTTCTAATGAAGTTTTAAATTCAGTTGTTAATATAAGGTATATAATTAATGCTATTGTCAACTATAAAAGAGGAGTATAATACCTAGCTAGATATTCATTTCAATATGTTCACCCTCCTCACAACATCAACTTTTATACTAACATTTTTTGTTACGATTGGTTCAACTGTAAGAACATGTACAAGTCCTTTAGATTATTTAAATCCTCTAGCCACTTCCTGTGTCAATAATACGGATGGTGGAGCTACACCGGTGAGTTATCATACTTTGACTATGATTTAATAGATAAATTATTAGAATAAATTGTGAGCTGAGAACCGAAGTCAAATAAAGCTCATGTGATAAACAAGAAGAATATTGATATTGGAAGTACATGCTACGAATAGATGATAGCTTTGCGAAATAAACAAAATAAAAAAATTTTACACTTTGCTCTATAATGAGCGTAACTCCCTTCCCAGCTTCTCCATTTTCAAATAATGAGAAGAAGCTTGGACAGGTCGTATAATGAATTGTAAGTACAAGTGAGGGTGTACTGAAAAAATTCACAACTTCTAATACTAACATTTTGATAATGTGAATGGTTTTTTTCGATTTACTTATTGGCAGTAATATAAACCTAATTTTTGTTTGATCTCTAACCCTTTGCAGCTTCTCTCGATCAATTTTATAGCATTCTACAATAATATTTCCGCTCGGTTAGTTGATCGTATCTGCTTTGATTTGATATACAAAAAGGCCACGTAAATCACCTGACTTAACGCCGTTTTTAAATTTTGTTATTTGAAATTTATTTAAAATCTAAAATGTATTGATCCAAAGCAGATACAAATAACAAGCTTCGCGAAAGAATAATCGCAGAAGGCCGTGATATTGATGCAGTGGAGTTGCAAGTGATTAAAGAGGAAATAAAAATAGATTATATTACTGTCAAGAAGTGAATGGCTAGCATTTCTCCCTTAGCTGTTATTTGTAATTTATTATTTAATAGTTTGAATAACTGTTCAATAAAAGAAAAACAAAAATCGCCCACCATAAAAAAATTCAGTAAAACCAACAAAATCCATTGAATTATTATGAAGTAAATATTAAAACTCTTTACTGTAAAGTTCATAACTCTTACCTTTTCGAAACAGAATGTTATAAATTTCTGAGATCAGTGTTTCACAAGCTTCAAAACTTGGTGTCGCATGATGAACTTCATTATTCAAAACAAATGGACGGATAAAGAGAATTGTCATAAAATACGCATTTTTTGGGAAACCAGTCCTTGATAAAGATCTGGTCACCGGTCTACCTCAGTTTATTAGAAATATAATATTAATATTGTATGTTAATTAATGTCGCTTTTTCTGGAAGTTTTGTTTTTTTCTCCTAACTTTATCTGTAAGTGTGAAATATAATAATGTAATCATTTTCAAAAATTGAAATTAATACGAACAAAAAGTATACAGAATACACTGTTTTACTGTTTTCTTGACTTAAAAAGTATAATACTTGAATGACAAGTTATGTATAATTACTTTTCAATATTGTTATCGTTTGGTTCAAATAGTTTATATAATTTTCTTATATAGCCTAGTCAAAGTACACAAAATATCCGTAAAATGCCACAAAAATTCAAAAAAAATTCAAAAGGGTTGTAAATAAGATGAGAAAAACTGTACGATGCTAGGCATGCAATTTTCCGTAAGATAATATTCAAGACATATCTTTCGATGTAACAAATATATTCCCTAGTATACCTCCTGATGAAACTATCACTCTTGTTGATAACTTTGTTTAGATCAAAATTATTTTCATTTCAACGGAAAGGTTTATAGCAGAAAAGAGGGTTTGATTATGGGCAATCCTCTCAGTCCCCTATTATTAGAAATTTTCATGGATAATATAGAAAAGATAATTCATAAACACCCCCTTAGTAAAAAATTACTGGCACCGATATGTAGATGACATTTTAGCTTGCTTTACTGGTATTACGAGACAATTAGATAACTTCATTACTCATATTAACTCAATACATAAAAATATCAAATTTACAGTAGAAATTGAACAAAATAAGTCCATAAACTTTCTAGATCTTACAATTTCAAATATAAATAATATACATGACTTTTCTATATTTCACAAACCATCACATACAGACATAACAATTCATAATAGTTCAGTCCACCCAATCAGTCATAAATTAGCAGCTTTCAATAGACTTTTAACAGTTCCATTGAATATTGACAATTACAATAAAGAACTAAATATAATAAAACAAATAGCGGTTAATAATAATTACGATCCAAATTTAATTGACAACATCATAAATAGAAGGATACGAAAACATACTCTAGAACAAGTATTTCCTTCTGATAAAAACAAAAATAACCAATTCAAAAGCTTAACTTACTTTGGAATACCATCCTTAAGAATAAAATGATTTTTAGGAACTATAAACTTGAATATTTGCTTCAAAACCGACAACAATTTATCCAAATTCATTAAAAACAACAAATCCAAATCTTCAAAAATCAGGAGTTTATAAATTAAAATGTGGTAATGACGACTGTGATGAAATTTATATAGGTAGAGCTTATAGGAATTTTAAAACTAGAATTTCAGAACACAAACGTAGTTATGACAACCAAAAATCAGATTCCAACTATTCAAATCATTTATTAGCAAACCAACACTCTTTCGATTCAAATTTTGAAATTTTGCATATAGAAACTAAATCCTTCAAATTAAATCTTTTAGAAGCTCTAGAGATAAATAAAAACAAATATTCAGATAATCTTCTTAACGACCAACTTGATATTAACAATTCTCCCTTATTAAATCTTTTTACCTAGAAAGGTTCCTGTAGGATGGTTGTGAATGAGTTTCCAGGTAACTTGTTAAATACTTTAGTTAATCCCATATTTGGACAAATTCATTTCATTTCCTTGTAAATACGATTATAATTTTATTGTTAAATATCCATATAATTTAGTATTAAGGCACTGTATAAATTGAAAATTTCTCATTATACCTCCATTCGTTTGAAAAAGCTACTGTGTTAGCGAAACGCGTCACAACTTCAAGTTTAAATATAATGTAGATTTAACAAAATAAAATTGTTTGATTCCATAATTTACTATGGATCTACTTCAAGTAAAAGCCTCATCTATTGAATTTCCGTAAGATCGTTGAGTATATTTTTGTTTTTTTGTTTTTTCACTCTAATTGTTTACATAATGAAATTTAAGGAAAATGTTCGAATCAAAAATTATAGCTAATACATTCATCTACAAAGTTTGTCTGAGCATTTTTTTTGAATCTGCATTATTTTTCAAAATATACGAAATTTTCCCAGTAGTATTTTTGAACATAATTTTTCATGTTTTTAATTCTACGATAGTGAATGAACAATGATATTTAGAAAAAAAATTTCATATGAAATGAGTGCTAAAATGGGGTATGTACAAATACATTGTAAATTTTTTTTTAACGATTTATGATTGATTTTCCACGTAAACCTCTATTAAAAAAACGTTTTCGTGCAATTTCACGCGAAGTCAGTGTTTCGCGTTCTCAGCAGAGTCCGCGAAATTCAATTTCGCGGTCGTAACCCATAGCAATGGCTGCGAAACCAAACGTCATTTCTAAATTTGAATATCACTTCCAAATTTGACATTTCTAAAATACTACAAACGCAAGGATTATTTATTATCATTATTATTTTTATTGAGTTTCCAACGCTTTTGAGTTCAGGAGAAGTGGAAGGTACTGAAATATCGCTATCAGTATCAGACATTTTGCGTTTTGTCAAGAACTGTCAAAATATTTTGTATATATTGAAACATATCATTTCCATAGCACACGGTGACATAGTTAAATAAATTGAACAGCTGTTGATTTTAGAGCCATAATATATTGAATTACAATTATCTAGTTTAGTAATTGAAGCGATTGCAAGCGGAAGTTTTTTGTGACTTTCGTATTTTTTACGTTTGAAAAAAACAGTCGTTTTTGGAATATTTTTTTATTCACTTTTCTGTTATTTTTTGTAAAAATTTTAGTGCTTTTGACATATTAAACAACAATCCAAACTATAAATTTTTATTACTTTCTCAAGGTAAAAACGCGAATATCCGTAGACTTTGTGTTGTGTGTAACTTCTTATACATATAGGTACTCAATAAAATTCTTAATGGCTCTGGAATGTTGGAATTCTTATTATATAAAAATGTATATAGATAACATCAATTGAATATAAGTTATGATAATAGCTATTTGTGTATTAAGAGCGGAAAGTGATACTTTGCCGCTTGAGGCAGAGAGTTGCCCGCGCGACGCATAGCGGAGCGCGGGCAATCTGCCGAAAGCGGCAACGCACTTTCTGCTCGAATTGCACACAAGATTTTTTCTACGATCACCTTATTTTTAAACAAATAATTAAAAAAAAACATGAAAAGTACACTTTATTAGAATGTGATGTTGAAAACATGTAACAATTACTTATTATTTTTATTTATTGAGAATGTTTGTGACTTCTTTGCTTTATAACCCACTGCTTCTAACTTCAAAAATGCAATCAGTTTAGTGTATTTACTGATGTTAATATCATTTTTTACTTGCAAAGTGCTTCGAAGCATCGAATATTGTGACCACAAGGTTGAAGATTTTAGAGTTTTGGATTTTTCGCCAAAATAAGTCAGCAATACATTCTCCGAATATTTTTTAATTTTCTTTGAGCGGCACCAATCCATGAAAATATTGTATTGTTTTTCGTATTTACCTCTGGATTTAGTTGGCAGAAGATTAAGAGTAATATTTTTAGCAAAATCTGCTATATCTGGAGGTGTGCTTGAAAATTCACTGTCACTATTCATTTTTCAAATAGCTATTTATAAACAGACAACTTTTTTATAAACTAAAAATGAAATAATGACGTTTCATTAATTCCATAGTCTACACAAAATAGTAAGCTTCGGTCATTTATTATAAACGAATAACCTATTAATAGATTCAACACAACCATCCAACCCGTGGTAGGTATGTTTTGACTGTAGTAATTATGATTTAATTTACCTGTTTTCTTTCTTTTTTTTTTTTTACTATGTGTACCTAACTACGAATAGCCACTCACTGTTCATGTATTTACATTTACGTGTGAACAATAAACATTTCATTTCATTTCATTTCATATGCAATCACTGTTGCATCTAGGTGTATAATGCATTGCCTACCTTCTGACTGTTATATTTCTACTACGTAAACTATGTAAATCCTTCACTGTAGTATTGAATCGAAATAATATCAATGTATGAGGTTTAAATTATTTCATAATTTCAATAAAATTAAACATATAAAATATACACCTCCATCTATTTGTTGGTAGCGCAAACTGCAGCGTTGTAAATCCAGTAACTTGTATAAATTGTAGATGTCAGTCAAATTATATGGAAATATTTATTAATTTCGTTCGAAATATCTTCAAATATTAATATTTCAACTAAAATATTCGGACTGCTCCACATTTTGTTTTAATATATCTATTATTTACTACCTTTCTTTAGTTTATTGTAAATGAAAACAGGCGAGCGGAAAAGTACGCTCTAGAGCGTAAATAATGTCAATTATGACAGATCGCGGAAAACATCAACTTTGCGGTTAGATTTGAGTGTGCGAAAGTCTACTTTGGGTAGTGATCGTAGGAAAAAGTAATTTGTAGTCGATATTTCAGATTCCAATTTTGTATCACTTTTCTCTTCCTTTTTAAATTTTAGACGCAAATTCTCAAAGGCTGGAACTGTACTGTCATCGAACATACTTTAATCACAGATGAAGGAGGCTACGAGTTCAGTGTTATAGAAGCTTATGGTATCGAAGACCCTACAAAAAATCCAGTAATAATATACCATGGCATCGCATCTAATTGCAGAGTATTCATTTCTTCTGGGCAAAAAAGTCTTGGTAACTAGGTTATTTGAGTTTTTAATGTCTTTTTAATTACAATATCTGACAAAATATATTGATTTGTAGGAAACTATATATAGATAATATCAGAAATCAAAATAATAATAGTAATACAAAATTAAAAAGTATATGTAACATATCTTCTGTATGTTCCTCGTGGTGTATTCATTATTCTTTTCGTCACTTTTTTGGAAACTTCAACCACAGTATTTTTTATATTCTCAATTCAATGTTTTGAAGGATAGTTGGTTTTTAAAAATTCTGTTCCCTATCTGTATCTGTAGAGTAGGGAGCATGTGACCCATTGTATATCCTCCCGAGGAGTTGTCCTCCTGGGTCATCGTCCATGCTGTCCTTCTCAGGAAGGTGGACAGGTCACTAGGAGACATCTCCTTTATATCGGCAGGTGTAAGCCAAAACTCATCGAACACACACTCTCTTATCAGAGATAACTGCGGACACTCGCAGAAGACATGCCTGACAGTTTCATCTTCCTGTTCACACATCCTGCATAGAGGTGTGTCCACTAGCCCCATAGTATGGAGGTGTTTCCTTAGTCGATAGTGGCCAGTCAGAAATCCTAGGTTAAACGTAGGTTTTTCCTGGTCATCGAAGGTCTTCGGCGCCAGCTTCCTAGGGTCGCCCAGGGTGATCTTGGCAAGACTGCATCCTTTGATTCCATCCCATCTCTTACGGGATTGAGCATGGGTGTAACGTTTGGCTAGTTCCGCAATTGTCGAAGTCGTTAGGCCGTTGGTGTCACTGGGTCCTAGAATTTTTAGTCCAGCGGCTTCCCTGGCTAAAGAATCGGCAATGCGATTTCCTCTACTCCTGTCGTGCCCTTTAACCCACCTCAGGATAATATTGTTCATTGATCACCTTAATCGCTAAAAATCATGTTACTTTATGTTTTCGAGGGTGCTGAATACGAATATGACGTTTGTTTTCCTCTAAAATTGGGGGAACATTGTTAAAATCTACAATTGCGTCGAAAAATAGAAAAAAAAATGTTCGCGAATTTCGAACTTCAACTCGCTACCCTTCACGGAATAATCAATATTTTTTCATAAAAATGTAATCACACATTCTTGAACTCATTTGCAAGGCAGTAAAATATATCCGAAATTTCCAAAGCAATTTCCAACCGATCGGGACATTTCGGAAAATTTTTTACTACTCTTTCTGACTTTTGCAAAAGTAAGCACAAAGTTTTTAATTTTCAATTTCTTCATATGTAGTCTTAAAGTGTATTTTATAAGGAAGTTTTTCAGAAAATTTCAAATGTTTATTTGAAAAAGAAAAAATTTTACGGTCATTCGAAAATCCGCGCGGTTTACGTAGTGCGCGCGCTTCGAGCGCGTCTAGCTCTGTGCAAGCCTATCCAGTTTGACTAATTTTATATGTGCTTATATAAAAGATATTTTAGTGAAAAATAGTATTGAGCTCACAGATACTAATAAACATGTATATTCAGCTGGTGGATTGGAACCACGAGAAAATTCATTTGTTATAGATACAAATGGCATGTGCAAAGTAGGTCCTATGTATACTTGCAATCACATAGATGCTGACACTCGTTTAATATATCACGTGAAATGTGTTCAGAGTAAAATAAATGATAAGCAAATTATTATTGTTCAGTCGCCAGATACAGATGTATTTTTATTGTTATTAAGTAATTATCAAATATTGTCAAAATAAGCCACAGGTATGGTTTTGTACTGGCAAAATTTCGATACGCATAGATTTCAGGAAATACATCTCAATACACCTTTTGAAAAAAAAAAACTAAGACCTGCCTTAACTTCATCACTTATTGCTATGCATTAACTGGATGCGATACGACGTCATCGCTGTTTTTTATCGGTAAAAAACTGTATACGTAGCGTTAAAAAAGATGTCAGATCAAGAATTGAGTGATCTTGCCAATCTATGCAACTTTCCTGCTGAAAAGGCCATCGAGATTGTTAGTAATTTTCTATCTGTGTTGTACGATTCAAGTAACAAGTCTAAAGCTATTCGCACAGATTTTAACTCATTAAGATATAATTTAGCTTTATTGAAAAATTCATGTATTGATAAGTTACCACCTTCTAAGCCTGCAATAGAAAAACACGTATTGAGAAGCATTTGGCAAATCAACGAATTGAATCAGGCGACATTTTCCACGATTTTGACAAAAAATTATATGGAATAATATGGATGGTTGATCGACGAGGGGAGTGTGTTAACTATTTTTACAATGGATTATCAGCAATGGAATATTTAAAAAATTTCTTTTGTTCTTGTGCTCAAAAATCTTCTTGCTCTACCGACGTGTGCGCTTGTAAAAAATCTAGTTTGGAATGCTGCGATTTATGTAGTTGCCGAGATTCATGTACTAATAAAGTAAAATGTACAGAGTGAATGAATTTTTATATTTATACATGGTTTTCTTCTATTATTTATTGTATCATTATTCATGAAAAAAAACTTTTAGATTTATTATTCGCTCACTGCTGATCCAAGAGAAACGCGCCCAGTGCAAGCGTCGAGCGACTAGAAGGCTGAGGTTTAAGACGCTGTATAATTTTTATTCTTGCAAATAATCATTTGAAATTTTCTGAAAAACTTCCTTGTATATTACACTTGGAGACTACATATGTAGAAATTGAAAATCAACAACTTTGTTACTCAACTTTTGCAAAAGTATGCACAAAGTCAGAAAGAGTAGTAAAAAAATTTCCGAAATTTCCCGATCGGTGGGAAATTGCTTTGGAAACTTCGGGTATATTTTACTGCCTTGCAAATGAGTTCAAAAATGTGTGATTGAATTTTTATGAAAAAATATTGATTATTCCGTGAATGGCGGCGAGTTGTTCGATGTTCGATATTGGCGAAAAAAATTTTTTCTAATTTTTCACTCAGTTGTAGATTTTAACAATGTTTCCCCAATTTTAGAGAAAAACAAACGTCAAATTCGTATTAAGCACCCTCGAAAACATAAAGTAACATGGTTTTCAGCGATTAGAAGTGATCTGGTCACTTTTTCGTTTTCTAAACGACTTTTTGGGGGTGTGCCGCTCGCCTAATAACACGTTGTCTGTTCAAGGCTAATAGGGCTTGTCTACTACCAGTGCAGATTGCTTTGTTTTTGCCAGAAATTATTTTTCTGGTTAGTTCTTTTGCGGCAATTGAGATACCAGCCAGTTCTGTTTGAACCACGCTGGTATTGTTTCCCATTCCCCACTTAATCCTTAGGCTTAGTGCTCTCGAGTAAACTCCACATCCTGAGCCTTCTTTCATTTTTGAGCTATCTGTATATATGCGTATTGCATTTGCAGCATCTGACTCTGAGTTCTGATTTATTTGTATTTTGTAGGGTTTATGAAACACAATCCTGGGTTCAATTGCATCAAGGGTTGCCTGCAGCATAGGCTCAGCCTCAATGGGCCCACTCCTACTTTGGGGTTTACACCAGCCGTGCGCAATCTTACCATGGCCATTAACGCAACCTCCTTGACGTACAGGTCCAGAGGGGTTACACCGGTAATTCTGTTCCCTATCTGACACTACGAAAAAATTCGACAATCAATAATATTTTGAAGTTGAGGACTGCAATTGTATTGTTGTCAAATATCCTTGGTAAAATGTGAAATACTAGTATATTATACACCAAGGTAGTGAAGGTTATTATTATTTGCTGTGCATCAAAATATTGCGCAAGTAGATTTGCACCAAGAGGAATAAGGTGCGAGGCTCATAAATGTCTTCACCACCTTGGTGTATATATAATTTTTTTCACTACTAGCCAAATTTAAGACATAACGCCCTGAGTATAAGAGTTATACTTTAGAAAAAAGTAAGCACCTAGTGTCACAAACATCTTTAGTCACTCGTTTTATAAGGCACTGAAGAAACGTTTTTGACAATTGTTACTCAATATACTAGATTTTATTGGTATTTTTTCCTCCTTTTTTTTGAACTGGCTTGTTTATGACACTATTCCCCAACTTGAAGAATAATAAGAGGAAAAATCAATTTGGCTTTAGAAATTCAACCGTTTTTTAATTTTGTTTCAGCTTATAGACTGTTAATACAGGGATATAGAATTTATCTTGTCAACTTCAGAGGAACATTATATAGTCTAAGAAATGTTAACAACCTTACTGATAATAATATCGCTTATTGGAATTTCAGGTAACACGTATTGACATGATGTTTATTATTTAATGATTGGTTTCTAAGCAAACTCGAAAATTAGTAAGTTTTGAACTGAAATCTCGAATCATCAATGATTTTGACGTAAGACTGAAATAGTTATTTATGTACCAAGGGTATAAATAGATGTTTATGCCCTGAGGGCGACGTCTTACGAAGCCGAGGGCCTCTGACCCGAGGGTATACACATCTGTTTCTGCCTGCGGTACATACAAACTTTTATGTCATACTAGTTCGATATTGCAATCCAATCTCAATACAAATCAGGGTTTTGAAAAATCCGGTTTGAATTAATAGGTGAATGACAAACGTAAATGTCATAATATCACAATAAATTTTATATGTGTCAAAGTTAGAAGTCAAAATGAACGAAGATTTTGGAATTCCTGACGAAATAATTGAAAAAGCAAAGAAAGCAACTGTAAATCTGTTACCAAAAAAGTCTAAAGAAGCTTACGACATGGTTATTAAATAAGTTGAACAAAAAATTATTTCTCTTTATGCCCGCACGGGCATAAAGTACGACATTAGATAGTTGGTAACTAAGCAATAAAAACACAATAATGAACTAGTATGACATAAAATAATAAATGGATTGAGATATCTCAGCTATAATATAAGACACAGTTTTCAACAATGTCTACCGATTAGAGTAACTTTATTGGTGATTTGGTTTAATTACTGAGTGGTATCAGTTAATTTTGCTCAAAAATTTCATTTTTTTCTACAATCACATTGAAAAGTAGGCTTTTTCGCTTGTCATTTACAACGAAAAGTTGACGTTTCTTGAGGAGAGTTACTTTACGCTCGCCGAGCGTAAAAAATGGCAAAACGCTCGTTGCCCATAACAACCGATACTACAAACACAATTGTATTGACAGTGACAGATATAAAAGTTTGAAACATATTTGCATTGTCATATTTAAACTGACAGATTTAAAAATTTTTATGAACTCTTATGAACTATATTTGTTTTTAATAGTTACAATTGAGTGATTGCAGAAAAAATTTTGTATGTATTATGAGCAAAAACGTGACATTATTGCTTTCGAGTAACCATTACTCTCAAGCAATAATGTATCACTTTTTCCTCTTACTACATAAATAACTATTATAATGCCAGTTCCATATAAAAAACATTATTGGTAACGTGACCGGAAATCAGGCCTTTTTATAATTTATATAAGAATCAGTTTCGACGGTTTATAGCGGCCAAATTCAAAACTTGCAATATAAACAGTTTTTGAGATATTGAACAGTCAGTTGTTGTGGGACAATACGGGCTTAGTCAGATTTAACGGATTAAGCTGAGTACAAAACATGTGTGTGCTGGTAGTAAACGCGTCTGAACCCATTGCTCAATTAGCGGTGGAGCATAACCTAACTTTCAGATGATAACAGTCCAGTTTAAGCGGATTCAGTCATATTTTAATTAGCTACTACTTTATAATCTCAGTTCATCTTCAACATAGAGTTTATCACCAAAAACACAACTGAACTAACCCAACACTGTGGCAGCGTCATAGATTATGAGCCGGTCTAATAATAGTTTATTACACTAAACACACTTTATAGTGCCAAAACACTAGCACTAACACTTAACATCATTCAAACCTTTTCTATAGCCAAATTATCTTCTTCAGAGAACATTTGTATATTCACGCACTAGGCATAAGCCGCGTTACCTTTAGACCTACCATGGTCCAAAGTCTCTTCAGGGCTAGTAGTGCTATTTGTACAAATACACACATTTTTTCGATATGTCTCTAACGAATTCATTTGCACCATGTAGATGTCATTCCGCCACTGAGTTCATAATTCATTTAGTCATCTGTTAAAAAACTCTCATAGACCTCAAATTGTTAGTAATTTGTGCCAACTAAATGTTCTTCCTTATTTTTTTTGTCAATCACTATTTTCTAGATATTTAAGATGCAATAGTCCACTGTTATAATCTTTTCAGTAAAGTACCTACCTAAAGCCACTTAAAAATTAGGATTTTTTTGGATACTAATAGAATTTTCCATGCCCAGTATCTCATGCAAAACTGAAAGTGAACGTTCCAAAAACCGGCAATTTTTCCAATAGATAGGTTTAATTTGGTACCTTTTTTTGCCCCTCACTCCTAAGGTCCTAAGGTCCACACTTCCAACGTTCTATTGTCGGATGACACACCCTACTCACCATATTTCAATTTACTTCAAGTGGCGGACTTCATTTTCGAATAAATTAGCCCACCATTCACCCCCTTAGCTGGATTATACACGTGAATATAACATTTTAAATTATGTGTTGAAGTGTTGAACAACTGTTTTGTATAATTCTTTTTGTTAACATCTTAGTAACTATTTTTTTTCATTTAAATGAAAAAATTATTGATGCAATTGGCTTCAATTATTGAGTTGATTAGGAAATATGCATTAATTGGTACAATAAATACAATTTAAAAAGGTTTTATTTACAGAATGTGAATGAGAAAGATTATCACCAAAATTACATACATTTCGCTCATTACTATACAAGGTGTCCCAGGAGTTCGTACCAAAAACTTGGGAGGTGATGGAAAGACTAAAAAAAATGATGGTATTTCATATAAAATTTTTCCTTTACGCCCTTCGTTAACGAACTATAGGGCTCTAAAGTTGGGAATGAAAAATGGTTTTTTACTTACAATTATCAAATGGCTGATTGGAAATTGGTAATATTTTAACCGTTAATAAACACCATAATTGCACACTTTTTGGCGTGATATACAAGTCTACAACATATTTGTGAACTCAGGTACCGAATAAGTTAAATGGTGGATGCGCCATTTTTTTAAGTAATACTTTTTTCAGTTATAAATGCAAATGGCTTTTGTGAACATTTTTAGATATATCAAGTCCTCTTGTGACATCTCGATAACATTAACGGTTTAAGAGATATGGGCAATTTTATGTCGCACTGGACACCTATTGGCGCATTCACATTTATTTTGAATGTACAATTACAGGAAGCATCCTGTATTATTAGTAAATTATTAATAAATTGGTGCAGTCTACATTTACAAATATAAACTTTCCCATATTCTGCCAATTTTATTAGAGAATCTACTTTACAAAAGCGCCAATGTATGTGGTTATGCACGATGGAGTACCCCCTCACATCAGTCGTGAGGTATACATGCCCATCTGAACAATATTTTCCAGATAGGTGGTTGGAACGGGTGGACCATTTTTATGACCAGCACGTTCGCCAGATATCAACCCATGCGATTTTAACTATTGGGGTTACCTTGAAAGCTTAGTTTACAGTAAAGCTGTAAATACAAGAAATGAATCAATTGATAGGATACGTTTTCACTTCGAAAACATCCGAAATAATCCTGGAATGTTATTTCAAGTGCAAAGATCTAATCTTAGAAGATTGAGGAAATGTGTGGATGTAAGAGGATCCAATATTGGACCTTTGTTGTAATTTTTTCAAGCCCTTTTGACTTTTTTAATGTTGTTAATTACTTATTTACTTGCTTTTTTAATCTGTTAATGTAATGTTGTTATTCATTTTTCAGGGTTTTGTTGCTATTTTTACTTTTATTAAAGTAATGTTCGTATTCAATAAAGTTTTTCATGGTTAAAAATGTAAAAGTTCATAGTATTTATAAATGTAGACTGTACCGATTCATTAATAATTTGCTAATAATACAGGATGCTTCCTGTAATTGTACATTCAAAATAAATGTGAATGCGCCAATAGGTGTGCAGTGCGACATAAAATTGCCCGTATCTCTTAAGCCGTTAATATTATCGAGATGTCACAAGAGGACTTGATATCTCTAAAAATGTTCACAAAATCCAATTTTTGCATTTATAAATGAAAAAAGTTTTACTTACTAAAAAATGGCGCATCCACCATTTAACTTTGTCGGTACTTGAGTTCACAAGTATGTTGTAGACTTGTATTTCGCGCCAAAAAGTGTGCAATTATGGTGTTTATTAACGGTTAAAATATTACTGATTTCCATTCAGCCATTTAATAATTGTAAATAAAAAACCATTTTTCATTCCCAACTTTAGAGCCCTATAGTTCGTGAACGAAGGGCGTAAAAAATTTTTTATATTAAATACCATCATTATTTTTAGTCTTTCTATCACCTCCCAAGTATTTGGTACGAGCTTCTGGGACACATAATACATTTTAGGGGGTCTTTATTTCTTAGCAGGCGTTAACGTGTGAATTTCGTATGTCAGTTTTTGCATTCTGGGGAAAATATAGATAACACAGTTTGGTTGGCATTTAAATAATTCTCTTTCAAATCGCAGCATAACCCCATTATTTAAGAGTTAGTGAGAATACTTTTTTTTACAGTTTCCATCACTTGGGTATCTACGAAGTGCGTCAATCTATAAATCTAGTTAACGCAATAACATTGAAGAAATCCATATTAATTGGATACTCCATGGGCTCCACAGCATGCACAGTTTACTTGACAAAATTTCCAAAAGACGCTGAAACTAAGGTTAAAGGTGCTGTTTTCATGGCACCTGTAATACACATGGATAATATACCATCGGCGCTTAGAACTTTTGCACCATTGTGGCCACTTATTAGGGTATACTGTTTTTTTTATATTTCTTGATGAATAAATTGATGAAAACTCAACATTTCGTTCACGAGAACTTTTTCAAAATTAATTGTTGACATGCAAATTGGTCTATGAAGATCTTGTTTGTTGCTCAGATAATGAATAAAAGTTTTGATGAGTAACAGCGATTTGAATGCAATAAATTGGAATATGATTGTATTGATATATGTCAAAAAAGGTCGACATATTGAAAATGTCGATGGATAATAAACTTAAGGTAATATGAAAAATATGGATGCCGGTTGGCTCATTGGCGACTAGAGGACTAGTGATACCGCACACGGCCACTTCCAAAATGTGCACGCGTGGACTCGTGTGCATGCTGGAAGCGGCCTCACCCACGTGTTGGAAGTAGCCTTGTGCGGGAAAAATGCAGATTTCTAAAATATTCCGTCAATTTTTACAACAATTCTGTAATATACAGGGTGTCCCAAATAAGAATGACTGATTTTAAACATAAATGCTCAGTTTATTAATTGCTCCAGAGAGATGGGGTTTTCACTAGCTTCACTAGTTTATCAAAGAGATTTTTTAGGCTTGGCTGGCATTTCATCTCATCAACACAGGGTGTTTTACTAATGTTGGTCAAATTCAAAGGGGAGAATATGTATTATTTTGAATGGAACACCCTATAATTTTTGATCTCATTCGAAAGAATCATTCTCCTTTCCAAAAATGTATAGTTTCTATCTTTTGTTTCATTAACAACAAAGATATTCGAGCTTTCATGTAGTAGTACATTTTTAATTAGTAGTTTTATATGAACGTATTTTGATGCCTAAAATCAACTCATGCTGTGACCGTTTGACGTTTGACATAACAGCAAAATCAGCAATTTTGACAATGGTAATTTTGTTAAGTCATATAAGTCGGTTTCGAAATGATCTATACAGTGAGTGAAAAAGCTCAAACTGTAATAATTTATGCAGACACGAAATCAATAATTCAAACAAGGAATTTATTTTAGAGCTTAGCAAGAGTGACGTTCAAAGATGTCTAAAAATTTTAAAACTAACTCCATTCAAAATTCAGACTTATCAAAAATTGTACGAGTCAGATTATAAAAAACGAGTAATGGTATGTGAGACTTCACTTGACTTACTTGACCCAATTCATTATTAATTATGTCTGATAAAACAACGTTTCAAATTAATGGTATGTGTAACAAACATAATAATTGTAGAGTATGGGGTTCTCAAAAACCAATTTCTTTTAATGAATTTCAGAGAGATAGTCCAAAAGTAAACGTTTGGTGTGCATTATCTCAGCGGAAAATCTATGGTCCTTTTTTCTTTTCGGAACCAACAGTGACGGGTACTAATTACACGGATATGTTGGAAACTTTTTTTATCTGCAACTAGTTCAAGATGGAATTAGCGACGACGTTCACTTTCAACAAGACGGTGCATCACCAAATTATTCGTTAATAGCACGAGATTCATTAAAAACGTTTTTTAATGATAAGTGGATAGGTGGAGCTGAACCGATTGAATGGGCACCGCGGTCTCCTGAATTAACTGTCCCAGATTTTTTTCTCTGGGGATATGTGAAGGATAGGTGCTACAATCCTAAGCCTAACAATTTAGCAGAACTAAAAAATAACACCAGGAACATTATTGGAAACATTCCGCAAGAAATGTTGGAAAATTCATTTGAAAATTTGAAATTCCGCTTAAAGTTATGCATAAACGAAGAGGGTAGGCATATGCAGCATTTATTGTAACTTTATTGTTCTTAGTTCTTTACACGTATGTATTGAATAATGTTTTCTTACTAAATAAACTGTTTGTCAGATTTGTAGGCAATTTACGTAATTAAAAATGCCTACTAGATAAAACCGACTTAAATGACACAAAGCATGAGTTGATTCCAGGCATCAAAATACGTTCATATAAAACTACTAATTAAAAATGTACTACTACATGAAACCTCGAATATCTTTGTTGTTAATGGAACAAAAGATAGAAAACTATACATTTTTGGAAAGGAGAATGATTGTTCTTTCGAATGAGATTGAAAATTATAGGGTGTTCCATTTAAAATAATACATATTTTCCCATTTGAATTTGACCAACATTAGTGAAACACCCTGTGTTGATGAGATGGAAGCCTAAAAAAATCTCTTTGATAAACTAGTGAAACTAGTGAAAACCCCATCTCTTTGGAGCAATTAATAAGCTGGGCATTTATGTTTAAAATCAGTAGTTCCTATTTGGGATACCCTGTATATTACGTAGTGTTGAGGTAAAGTAAAGATTATGGGGATTCCAACTGTTTTTAGTTATATCTCTCACACAGTAGACTCATTTTAATATTCCCATAAAAAAGGTTGAACGATTTTAATTTGACATTGATGATAGTATTTACACTGGAAGAACTGTCGAAGCAACTCACTGCCATAAAAGTTGAGCGATTTAAATAACTGAGAGAGACTTTACAGATTACCACCAAAATGGCAAATTCAATTCACAAATTTAATATTTACATTTACTTGTTATCATAATTATGCATAATTGATAGCAATCACGAACAATTAAATGACAGTACTAGCACCTTAAGCCCGTTTGTAATTATCAATGATTCATAATAAGTCGTGGACATTCCCTTAGAATTCTAAACTAAGGACAACAAACATTAAAACTATGAAATCAAATGTATACAATACTGAAAGTTATTCAGGTATTTTTATCCTCAACAATTATACACGCAATATTACTTCATCCATTCGAACTTTCCACTTTTTATAAAATATAAAATATGTTGCAGAATTAGTGATGCCAATCCCTTTGAAATTGCCAAAATAACGAACGTTAAAGTAAATATTGTCCTAAGCTATAAATCAACTGATAGAAAATAGTTCTATACATACAGTGTGGTCCTGAAGTAATTGTACATTGCGTACATTTATGCCGCATACGTGGCCTATGTGGCGCCCTCTACCCCAACCTCAAATTTTTGTGCATATACGTGAAAAAGCGTTAAAATTATTGTAAAAAACGAAAATTAATATTTTATGTTCAACACCTTGTATCTCTCTTAATATTAACATTTTATCGAGGTTTGTTGGTTTGAATCGCAATATTTTGAAGTGAAGATTGTACTGTACTTCTATGTACAATTATTTACGGACCACCCTGTATATCGGGTCAAATAAAATTGAACAGAAATAGGAGAAGTTGAAAATTGATACAAAATGTGTATGTATTTATATTGAGGATCCTTGAAAACTTGCTAAAACTTCTAGTTAATCCTAGATAATTACATACGGGTTTGATGTTATAGTCTGATTTTAATGAGAACAAAGGTTCGCTTTTATGTGAGTGGGTTATTCCGTGGTTGTTCATATTTAATTATGACACATCAGGGTCTGCTGGAATGAAGCAGTAAATAATACGACCTACTCATAATAAGAAACGATATATTGGAAATAATAAAAATTGTAAATGCATATATCACAAACACATTTACGTTTGACTACGAGAAAGTGAATATGACCTGACGTCTCTACATGGATCTAAATTTGAAATGTTGAATTAACGTTGTTATACAGTGCTATTCAAAAGTCCCCTCCCCCCTCTTCTGAACGGCTACACTTATATTAATAAAATTTGAAGGGTGAAAATAAAGTGTTGTGAACTTCTCTACGAATGATAACAGGTTGCAAAGCAACAAATACTATTGTATTAAAAACGTCAATTTTTTTGACAACTAACCAGAGGCGGAATGAAAAATCTTCAATATTTAAATGTGAAATAATAATGTTGGTATTTATTTAATTTATCCGTTGAAATTAGTTTAATCCCAAACAAAATTAATATGGCTATGAAGCCAATGTCAATATCACTTGCCCTAAGATCCTATTTAAAATTATTGGCCTGAGTGGCACTGAGACTGTCATCTATTACTATTACGTCACTTGTTCCGTAGAGAAGTTTACAACACTTTATTTTCACCCTCCAAATTTTATTAATGTAGGTGTAGCCGTTTAAAAGATACGAGGGGGAGGGGACTTTTGAATAGCACTGTATAGATTGCGAAAAGTCTATTCAAGCCGAACGATTTATACAAGTACGACAAGGAAAATATGAGAAAAACTACTTGTAAGAGAAGGAAGAATAATTGTGCGCAGTCAGCTGTTGCCAAATGTATTTATCTGTAAAAGTTATTCCCAATTTTTGTCGGCAACAATGATAAATACCAATAATTGTAAAATCGACAGCAGTATATAGATTTAATTTATTGCAGATTGTAATTTGTCTAAATTTTTTCTTGAACTATATTATTTTTATTTGTGTTGATCTCACTTATTTTTCAAGTCAATAATATTACCAATCTCGATTTTCTCCTAATAAATACGGCGTTATTCCGTATTGAAAGTCAAATGCAAAATAAGCTATTTATTCTATAGAAAGTACTAAACATTCTAAGCTGGCAACGCTGCTTTCATATCAGATTGGTAGCTGGAACTGAAAACACGCCAAACGCTAAATGCGAACAATTATTCTTCTCCCTCTTTCAAGTAGTTTTTCTAATATTTTCCTTGTCGTTCTTGTGTTAATCGTATGGCTCGGAAAGACTTTTCGCGATCTGTAAAATAGTATATTATGCAACGATCATGTAATGATGGTTATTAACACACAAGCATTAACCGGGATACGAAACGAGCCAAAGGCGAGTTTCGTATGGTTAATGCGAGTGTATTAATAACCATTACATGAGAGTTTCATATACTATTTTTTCTACGAAGAAATTTGATCGGCATGTACAGATCGAAAACAACTTTATGCGGCGCCTTTCCCCACTGTGCTACGGGTCCACATTGTTGAACTAATAGCATGAAGCGTTTATAGGTATGTTACTGTATTTTTGGTCTGGTGCTCGACATTTCTTTTAAAAGCTAACGCAAAAGATGTAAATTGTCATAAAACACAAGAAACTGTCAAACATTCTACAGAAAATATTGGGTCTGCTTACTTGAATATTTGAAAATCTAGATTTCTTTTTGTCAATTTTCCAGTTTTATAATGAAAACCTCTGTTATAATGAGTATCGTTATGATTATCGTTATCGTTATAAGAAACTAAAAATTGGCAGTCAATTAACAACTTATAGTATAGGAGTAGAAAAAATAAATTATAAAGTTATGTTCACATTTTTCAGTATTTCTTCGAAAAAGTTTACAATGGTAAAGTGTTTCCCAGAAACGAAAAAGTAATAGCCTTTTGTAGGCTCAATACATTCAACTTTGCGTTTTGTAATAATATGAGGGGACCAGTTTTTGGATGCGATAATGAGGGAATCGACACTGTAAGTACTATTAAATTGTTTTTCTAATTTTGACATTCAAAGTGACACTTTTTAAAGCTGATTGACCTTATGAAACGTCTTACTTTTTGTAACTAGTTGCATGAAGTAAAATTTTATGCAATTGGTGACGAAAAATGTATCTCAAAATTAGTGACAAAATTAATTATTCTATTTATTAAACTGTTATAATACAAGTTAAAAACATAAATTATAAATTAATTAATTATTATAAATATTGATAACACATTTATAGCAATTATTCAAATTAATTCCCGACGAAATATTTTTTTCATTTTTTTAAAATAAAGCTAAAAATATATCAATCTTGCTAAAAACCTTCCGTCTCAACTTTTTCACGAAATGTCAAACTGACAACTAACATGAAGTAACAGCAACAAACTAAATTTATGTTTTCCAAATTTTTATCAATTATATTAAATTTTATTTTTTTATTACTTTCTTCAAAATTAGAAAGAATCTTGTATGCAATATGTTTGTGTAACTTGTGAGTTTTTACACGCGTTACACAAAATTAGGCATTTCGTAACTGATGGCATAAATAGCTATTAAACAACTAAAGTTCAGTTTGGTGTATATGGTGTGTTCTCATAAATAGGTAGGTATAACATGATCCATGATAAGTTAAACTTAAGCCTCTACAATTGTTTATTTTTAGCATAATTACATATTCATAAAACTAATTTTCACATGTAAATTTGCTCGTCAAAATAATTACCAGCATTTTAGTATTTGTATTAGACTTATCTGAAGTCATTCAACTTTTGAAAATGTGGAGAAATATTATAAATCCTATTATAATGTATGAATACGAAAGTACACTGTTGCTCGAAATAAAGGAGTGCATTTTAATTCAAAAATTGCTACTAATTATACAGCACTATAGAGCACCTGCGTGACCCATGGTGGCGACATTTGAGATTGATAATGTGAAGGAAATTGAATTTCATACGCGAGGGAAATTGAATTTTATACCTGTCGTAGCACTAATTATGAAGTAGTTATTAATTTCAAGAGTGTATAATATCATATCATTAGGAGTGGATTTCAAAAAATAAATTTTCCGGTTTTATGACAGTCGTCGGATAAAAAAGGTGAAAATCTATTTTTAAGTAACCATGTGAAAAATGTTAAAAAATGGAAGTCTGGACTTACTAGTTTGATAAAAGCTAAAGTTATATTAAACTGCACTTTGATGTTACGCTTGATGTGAGTTTTTAATCAATTATTCAATTTGAGAATGCTCAATCGAAGACAAGTCCACGGTGCCAATGGAATGTTCCCTCAGTGCCAAAGAACAGTGTTTGATATGGTTTATAAATAAAACATCCTAGTGTCTTCTTAAATA